>BMAO01038016.1:0-55907 GCA_019973975.1 Trichonephila clavata | reverse complement strand
TTTGCTAAATCCTTACAAATAATTCCTACTAACTGTATACAAATGAATTTTTTCTTCATTTTGTGTTTTATTTCCTGAAATATATATATGTACTTAAACTGTGGTACCGTTGATAAAAATCGGATTCTGTGGCTTATTACCATATATTATTTATTTTTGACTTTTATCCCTAAACAACTATTTATTTTGAAATCTGTTTTCATTGTATTTATTCAAATTATGCATATCAAACATTATGCAGAATTAATACAATTATAGAATTATATATTTCATTTATAAACATTGAAAGTAAATGTTTTCTGCATTTAATTTACGAAGCTTTAAAAGTTATACCTCTAAATTAGGAGAGAACTTTCATTCTATTTTTGATGTGTTATAGAAATGAGAGACAAATGATTTTAGAAAACTATAAAATGAATACGTATTCTTTATTAAAAGATGTGTAGAATATTTTCTTTTCATAATTCATGAATGTTGATGAATTATTTTATCAATTGTCTTTAATCAGCATCTTTAAAGTAAATGGTGCTAATAAATAATAATTACAGCTTTTGGAAAATATTTTTCCACTAATCACATATTTTAATAATTTTAATGATTAAAGATACCATTAATTCATCAATTTTACTTTTATGAAACTTATTTAGAACCTTGAGTGTCCATTCAACAAATTTCGCAAAATACTTGTTTAAGATACTATAAACAAAATTTAAAAACAGAAATACACAGCATGTTAAAGGAAATTACAAGTTTAATTCTCTCTGTTAACGTGATTTTAAAATAAATTACGAGAAATTAGTGCAGCAATTTAGAGCCCAATAAAAATAAAATAAAGAGAAATTAATCAAATTAAACTAAATTCCTTGATTCATTACCAATTGAGATAAATAACTCAATAATTTCTTCATTTTCATTTTTTTTTAAAACAGTTTTTTTCCCTCTTAAGATAAATGTTTTTCCCTTTTATTCTTCATTAAACATTAATTACAAATAATTTCTAGGAAAATGTAATTAAAAATAACGAGGAGTAAAGGAGAATTTTTTTTATTAAAGAAACTACGGAATAAATGTGTTTTTACAAAACAGGCAGTAAAAAAAATTTAAAACATCGGATTCAAGAATTTAAAATAAAGATTTATCTAAGAATAAAGATATATAGTCTAAATTTTTTTTTATTTAGCATAATTGTTATATAGTTTTCTTACTAGGTTACATATTTCTAACAATACGGAATAAAGAAGCTTGGTTTACAAATAATGAAATACCACATGTTGTTTTCCGTTAAAAAGTCTTTATAAAAAACCTCATATAATGGACATGAAAGTTCAATTAAGTTTGAACATCTTTAATTACCATTGTAACTTTTATTATGGTTCTGAACTACTACATTGTTCTGTCCACCATAGACTGATGGTAATCGTGCCTGAATGTGGCGTGAGTTAAAAAAAAATATTTAATTATTTATATTTTAATGCTTCTATTTACCACACAAAGAAACTACTATAAAATCCCGCGTAAAACGCACAATTTTAACATAAAAATAATAGTGAAATATAACAGCGTTCGTTATACGCTAGTTATAAAAATGAGAGCTTAAAGAATAAAAAAAAGACAGAAAAAAAGTTGAGACTTCTCTATATATATCGAAAACTGTTTATTTATCAGAAATGACATTTCTTATGAACTTAAAGAGCTAGTACTAAAAAACAGAGATACTCAATCTGCTGGCTGCAAGTGGTCCACTGGCCTTTTCTGAGTGGCCCGGTCATAGTTGTTGCCCTAATTCATTTATTTAAAAACAATGCTCAAAAATTGGGATGGAAATTCTATCAACAAAGCAATCAAATTTATTAATTTTTCTATCAAATTGCTTTTATTATAGCAGAATGGGAACAAGAGGCTTGATCATGGATGAAAGAAAGTGGTAACTACCCCATTACTCAGTGAAAAGTGTATAAATATAGATATCTTTTTTGTGTGTGTATGGTAGAAAGGTTAATATTGTATAAAAAAAAAGCCGAAAATAATTTTTAATATTTTGTTCAATTTTGCTTTGTACAATGTTACTTTGGTCTTATAGTGATTTTGCCTCATTATCCTCATCTTGCGGCCCGCGGGAAATACATGTCATACATATGTAACACGTTCCAGTGCTTCCCATATGAAGGGAACCCCGTACCTTGAATACAAACTTTGAGTTCCATAGTTGTCGTTTCTGGGTCGTTGAAATGTGTCATATATATATATATATATATATATATACATATATATATAAATTGTAAGTATCTATAATTCTAAATAAGTAAAGCAAAAATAAAAGTATAACCTGACAATATAGGTCAGAAATAAAAATATATCTCATAATAATATAAGAATATGAAATATGTATAAATAAGAATGTAATATATAAATAAGAATATATAAGACAGTATAGGTTATACTATAAATAAAGAACTAATTCTTATTTTATTTTATTTTTCAATCGTAATTTAACGATATTTTGATTCTTTTAACGCGATTAAACTTCTTAAAATAAATACTATAATGTGAAACTTATTCATATTTGTAGCGTCAACATAAATGTGGACATTTTTCTAACCTTCAACAAATATGAAAGAAGAAAATATTCCTTTTGATGCAGGAATTATTGTGGATCTATTCGTTCCATTCGTTATAGGGATCAAATTTGCGCTATAGCCTGCTCATAAGCCGAAAACACACATACATTGGATGATTCTTCTTCTTCAGTGGGAGACCATCAGGTGTTCTAAGTTCTCTGAGATGAACACATCAGATTTTTGTGTTTCCATTAGCTATAGATCCAAAAATGTTTTATTTGGTATATATTAGAGTAAATATGTACTTATAAATATTTTCATACATAACAGCGAATGTGTTATATGTGTATTTACCCTGCAATCGAATTTATTTCATTTGATTGTTTGATCTTTCGAAGATTTTTATTTGGACATGTAAATAAAGATTTCGTTATAAAACTTTTGTAATGTAGGTTATTTTATAAATGCTGGTGTTAAATAAGAATTTTTGGAAAAACATAGATTATATTTTAACTCTGAGAAACAGGATAAAGGAAAAATATATAAATTAGTAAAATAAATAAGTCCATCAGATTTTAATAATGTTCAGTTATTTTCTCTAAATAGTTATTAAAACAGCACTAATGCACGTATACTGAGTAGTTACAACGTATTTACAAATTCATGGAAATATCATTCATCTGGTCAAAATGATAAAACGTTTCACGATTGGGATGACACTTAGCAGAAACCCCACTCTTTTAATTTTAAGCTATGGCAATATGAGACCTTACAGCCTCGAAATGTTTAAGATGCTTCAACTACTCTACATGACAAGACTTAATGGCCCCAGCACTCGCTAAAATCAACACAGGCTACGAGTTTCCAAAGATAACTCTGTGTGACATCGTGAAGGGTAGTGTTAACATTCACGCAGTTAACTACCAAAAGACATTTTATTTCTGGATTAAATGATTAACAACTATAAGTAACAATATTAAAGATTGCAGCCCTTTGCTGCGGAAAAGTTCTTATCAAATATCATTTCAGGTGTGCTTAGTCGTTGCGCCACTGACTCTGAACTTCATATTTCACTATTCAGCTAAGTTCATTTGCTGTTAAAATTCATCCATAAGTCCTTGGACGCGACTGCGTCCGCAAACTAAAACTTTGGAATGTGAAGATTCCGCGCCAACCCATGAAGATCAAAAAGTCCAAAAAGAAAGTCCTTTGGGCGTTTGTCCCCGCAAACTCAAAACTTTCTGAAAATTGGTCCATTTTTCGAGATTAAAAAGCCAATCCAATTCCTTTTCCAATTCCGAACCGACTGTTTAATCACCAGGGGCGGGTCACTTTCACACCCCCTCGCCACCTTTCATTGGCTGGAGCTCACCCGACCGTTTTCCCTTTAAATTTGTGAGTGGGAACAATCGGCCGGCACGACGTTTGATCTTTGTTCCGAAAATGGCTTGTGTCCAACATATGGAGGTCAATACTCTTCATGTCATATTTTCACTGAGTGTACATCTATGAAAATCCTTCTCACCAGTAATCTATATTCAAATTGGCTACGTCCATATGAAAGGGAAACCCAACACTAAGGGGCTACTTCCTACCTCCCTATGGAATGTTTGGACTAACAGCCGTCTGTAAGTCGGGAAGAAAAGATGAAGGTGCGACTTCAAAAACATTCTCCGAGACAGCTCGTACGTGCTTGCCCCCGCCGTAAGGAAAGATGGTGACACTAGGTCCCGTTTTATATATATTGTATATATATATATATTATATATATATTATAATATATATATATATTGTATATATATATTATATATATATACATATTATAATATATATATATTGCATATATATATGTGTATGTGCAACTTTATGGACTTCAATATATTCCTCGGATACCAATATTAAATGCATCTTAAATGCATGCAAATACTTTTAATTTAATATTTAATGATGTTATATTCTTTGATTTTTTCAGCTAGCTTTCAGGTTTTATATTATTTTGAAAATTTATATATTACATATAATTTTTATAATTTACATCTTCGTATTTGAAATATTTTATTTTACAGATGTTTTTAATACGTGGGTATCTTTAATAAACAATGGATTTATTTTTAAAGGAAAAAGTATAATTTATTTTTATTAAAAGTACTTTAGAAATAAAATCATACTATTCTTAAAATTGATTTATAAGATAGAAAATAATGTAAATTACTGATACATTTGTAAAAGTTTAGCAAGCTTAGAACTAGTTTTATTTCACTTATGTGCCAAGGAAACATTTGAATGTGTACCATGGAAGTTTTGTGAAGAAATCCATTAAGAGTAACGAAATACAGTTTAAAATATAGGATTTTGCAATCAATCTCATCATGAAGAAAATTCCTGCTACAACTTTTTCAGCCGAGACCATGAACAATGTCACTTAAGTTCCGATAATACATATATTTTCTAGAAAATAATCTCATTGACGAAAATTTATCCAAAACTTATGATCAAACTTTCTTGATAAGAAATGATAAATAAAGCATCAACTTCATTAAATGGATAGCGAAATCACAAAACTGACGAAAATTTATTCAAAAAGTTGCAATCTATTTTTCTTCCAAAATAACAAAACAAAACAAAAAAAATCAGAAACTTCTTGAAACAGATACCATCATCTCGGAAATGGATGCACATCCCCAACTAATAATCAACACGTAATAAAATCTCATATCCGATCTCTTTATAACATAAAAGCCTGCTGCAACGGTTTCGGTGGAGAAAACTTGTTTTCTTTCTCACATCCCCTCTCTTCATCATACGAAAAGGAAGCTCCGAAAGCGGAAAGAACCGTTACCTAACAGGGAAGAATTACTTCCGCGCCCAGACTGGGCAACAATTAGCGAAGGACGGAAACTGTCCGGCCACTTCCGGAAACTAATGACGAGAAGTGGGTACGGAAGTGGTTTCTAATGAGCCACTCCTGTGTCTAAAAACTGATGAGCTGGGTTCAGGCTGCTCTTTTAGAAGATTGGAGATTTTAATAGATGCGCCCATTAAGCACTCTGAGGTATTCTGGTCCAGTTTCTACCTCAGCAACAGGATGAGACCACTTTGCATAGTTGCTTGACCTTGTGTGTGTACCCCATTAGCCTCTGGTATTGAAAATGTTGCAGAGTTTAATTTCGTTCCGTTCGTTAATGAGAGTGTCTTCTGTTACTACATTATTGTTCGGATTATTATGTTTCTTTATACATGATTGGAACTAATTACATTGTAAGGTATTTCGTATTAAAATAAAATGTATTTCATTTTTATAATAGTACATGTTTCGGACATATGTGATTTAATAACACATTATGTACGTTTGTAAAGTTTATATAACCCCTTTTCCGACGGTTAAAAGTTAAGCAATTGGCTCTCCAGTGCCACAGTTTTTCATATGCGTGCACGTATGCAAATAAACAAGTTTTTCTCTGAAATAAGTAAACCATTTGCAAACTCTCTCAAGTTAATTTTATTGCATTCCAAGGCCTTCGGATATGTTATGATAGCAGTGTAAAGAAATGTATCGTTTATCGGAATGACGTATATATACGTCAAGGGCATTTAAAGCACCGGTTGACCGAGAAAGATATATACGCCTGAGTCAGTTAAGGAGTTAACAAATATTTTTGCTGGAAATATCAAGGAAAAATTCTATTGTTATAGAATTATGTTGGTATGTACGAATATATTGTACTGGGAAACATTTTTTGTGTTAATCAAAAATATGATGTTGTTAAGAGATAATTCATGATACAAATACATATAAATGTATTGCATTATATTTTAATTTTTTATTTTATGATAAGCAAGTTTGTTAAAACGGAAAAAAATGGTCGGCATAATATAAGACTAATTTAACCCAACTTTTTTGAATCCTAAACTTGGTTCGGTTCTAACACAGTACTGTTTCATTTCCTAGATTTAAATTTTTAAAGACGTTTTTAATTTTGAAACAAAAAATATATTTGAAGGATTTGTTTACTTTTTAGTATACATATATATATATATATCCCTATACATATATACACACACATGGATAGAAAAATATAGATACATAGATACATGTGTAAATTTTAACTGCGAAATTTCACAGGATAATAATATGCATCAATCGCATTGAGTAAAAATGTATAGGTCGGGAATGCATTCTATTTTGCTCAAATTATTCACGTGAAAAAGTACCTGATGCGACTGTAGTAGAACAGCCATAATTATTAGTCATTTAACGTGGAATGCTTGTAGAAGTTAAACGCATGATATTTTCTTCGTTTTACTTTCCATTTAACATTCCTCGATGTTGAAAGTGTTCCAAAAACATTTAATTTCAGGCATTACCTCCGACCAGACCCAAAAACTTCTATTTACCGACCGAGGGTAGTGACATGTGCGTGGTGCTATCAGTGTTACCAGACACAGTGTGTGTGTGAATCAAATAACAAATGTTCGATATAGATCACACCATAGTGTCCTACAGGATATTTTAGAAAAATATGGTGTTGATGGAATCTTTTAGCAGAAGACCAACTCAAGTGTCTTTACTAACAGCATTCCATCGACTTCATTGTATCTTTTGGTCACATGAACATATCGGTTGTAACCAAGGTGACTGGATAATGCGTTACTTGGTCAGATGAATCACGATTTTCAAATGTCAAGAAAGGATGATCCGATTCCGTTGTAGTCCGGATCTCATCATGTCATGAAACCAAATTGTCAAAAAGGCCTTATGAAAGATCGTGCTGGTTCCACAGAAGTGGCTGTTTTTACACTGAATTCACGGGATCCTCCGGTGAAAATGTACCAATAAATCATTGAAAACGGTAACGTTCAAGTACTTGGAGATTATTTGCAGACATTCATGAACAACTCGCAAGCAAGTAACAATGTGATTTTCCAGGATGGCAATTTAATTTTGCCCAAGTTATTTAATATTACATGTATGAACATTTTCAACAAATTATTGCATCGCCTTTGAATCTCGAGACAGGAATATAATCCTATTTTATAGTACATGATTGAATGCACATTTGAGGTTCAAAATATTGCACGGCAATATTTTCGCAATTATGAAGAGCGAATATTTCTTTATGGAATTTCTAATATCGTATTGTGTCAAGCCACGTTGAGTTTCTGAATCCTGCCTGGTTAAAAGTTATTATAGTTTATGATACGCCAAACGGTCTTAAATTTGCGACTGGTATGGTTTCTGTTGAGTCGTGGGTTCGATTAATGTTACCATTAAAGACACGTCATGTAAAATGTTTGATGTACACAGAATATGACGGAAAGAGTTCTCACACAAATTTTGGCACCTCAGTATGAAGAGAGCATATAAATCAGTGGTTAGTCATACTTTGTCTTAAGAGACTGTCTCCATTAAGACAGCTGAATAGTTAACTTTCAATGTACTTTTTCTCTGATTGTCAAGTTAATCATGATATTGAGAGAAAAATGAGTCCCTTTTGTGTTATTTTTATGTGACAAATGACTCATTTATCCAGCGTTTTTTTAACAAATGAAGATTCCATTGATTTTTAAATCGCTTAAACTATAGAAACGTATGAGGTTTCATTCAAATATCATTTCTTTCAAAATATCTGTACTAATGTTATGTTTCAGTTTGTTGTGGAGTTTTTTTTCTGCATTAACTGTGACTTGTAATATTTTAGTTGTAATCGCTAATCTCAGATACTGATAGTAAATATTTTACATCCGGATCATGAGGGGCTAATGTTGCCAAGTAAACATGAATTTATAGAAAAAAAAATATTTGCATTATTTTTAGTTGATAACATTGCATCATCTATACTACGGGCTATTATTTGTACTTTTTAGTGCTCTTTAAAAGTAAAAAACTCTAAAATTAAAGTATATAACAGTCATTTTTTTGTGCAAACTAATATTCCAGAATGTTGCTTTTTTAGAGCATTGATAAAACCAACGTGAGATCTTTGTTGCAAACTACCAAAATCAACTTTCAAATATTTAAAAAAATCCTTTTTTTCTCTGTTTAAGGAATTCGACTACCCTAAAATTGTGAATTTTGCCAAAAATTGACAATTTTTTTATGATTTTATTTTATGGGTCATCTTATTAGCTTTATAAAAATACCAAGTTTATCTTTTTCCGTTCACTAGAATAAAAACTAAAAGTATTTTAGTAAAAGAAGATGCCATTACTTTAACATAGATGTCATACTTTAAAACGCGTTTTATTTGAAGTGTGAATTTTTGAAAATATTCAAACGGGGTCATCGATTGCTAAAAAAGTTTTGAACATAATTAACTGAATTTTTTTTCTGTAAGTTCTGTATAATAGTAGAATTGTTTTAACCTTCAGATTTATCAATCACTGTTTTATTACAAAATTTACAGTCCCTTATGTGAATATAATCACTGTTTTTTTAAGCAATTTCATATAATAACTGAGATAAAGGGCTCTAGTTTTTGTAAAAAAGAAAATATCTCTTATCCTGAAGGTCATTTCAAAATTGAATAATATAGCAACACATTAGATTGAAAAAAATTGAAAATTTGTTCACATAAACCTTTGGTGCAGAATGGACCGCTTTTATGCTATTTTGCTATTTTTTGTCAATTTTTACCTATTTTTTCCCATTTTAGTAATAATAATTTCTTTTTCTCTTCAAAATTTTAGCATATTTTTCTTAAAATGCACTAAAGAAATCCAAAAATAACAAAAAAAAATCCCCATATCTTCTTTTTTTTAAAAAAAAAATCGTCGCAACCAGTCGAATACCTAATGTGTAATATTTAACAGCAAACATAATCCAGAAGATTTTGTTGCAAAACAAATTAATTATATTCAGCAGAAATCCAATTAATCAACAATATTACATAATTCTACTTTTGTTACCATTGACAATCCATTCTTCTTCTACATCCTTTTAATCTAATACATTTTAATCTTAAAAATCCCATCGAACACAATGCTGAAACGTACTAAATTGACATTAACTATGTTCCTAGAACGACGCCAACGCCATCCAAAGGCACTGTCATCCATCAACCTGAAACGAGAATGAAAGCTACAGTGAATGGGGAGCATTTGGGATCAATAAAAGAAGAGAGGGAAGGAAAAATATCTATAATAAAATAAATAACCTTAATTACATATCGCCCTGTCTTCCCACGTGGATTTGATGATGATGGCAGGGTATTCCTTGGATTACGAAGGCTTACAATAGATCTTCTCCAAGATCTTTTCTTTCTCCAGACTTCTTTATTGCATCTGAGAGTAGAGTGTTTGTTCCTGCTTTGGGATTTACCTGTTTTATTTTGGAGATCCAAGATACGAGGATTATTAATTTTTTGGGTGTCTCGTCAGCTGAAAGTAATATCGTATTGAAAGTATTGGAAAAAGTATGCTTGTTGAGAGAGAAAATAACCTTCTTTTAGAGGCTATCTTTCTAGCTATTCAATGATGGTTTTTAAATGTCATGTTTTTTTCATTATGAGAGAATAGAGATTCTTGCAAAGTAATTTTTTGTTGAGGAGCATTTTTGAACGAGGTATTATAGTCATCAGAGTTTTTTTTTCAAAAATATTAATTAGTTTTGTAGGAAAATATCTAATAGTAGACGAATAAAATAATTCTTTAAATTAGGTACTTTTTTTCTGTTAATGGGTAACTTTAGGAACTCCAAAAAATGTCACAGATCTTACAATATTGTATAAGTTTGAGCTTTTGATTAATAAGACGCCCTAATTTTATCAGTAACATTAGATTATTTGAGTTTTCATTAAACTTATATTGAATGTATTTTATATTAGTAATTATTTCATAACAAAACAAGTCTCGGATATTTTTTTTGAATTCCTGTGTAAGATGTATTTTTTTATTTTTATCTGTATAAAGTTCAAACTCTACAGTTAAACATAATTTATATATTTTATTAATAAAAGTTTCAAATCCAATGTGTATTTTTGTCTGTGTTCTGTTCACTGATGAATAGCGAAAGAATTATTCATTAATTGTAGCTGGCAAGGATACAAACCCCACATTCACTAAAAACAAATCCTAATATTTAAAATATATATATATAAGTTGTAGGATTGTTCCAAAATAAATTTAACGCGTTTTGTTTCATTTATCCTTAAAACGTTCTGAGAAATTGAACCTGTAATTACTATTTAGGTTTTATACATAGGAATCCTAAGAGCTGAAGGAGTTAAGTAACGTGTAAATTTGTATCATTCAGGAGCTCTTTAACTCGAAAAACAAAAACACATTCAGTAATTTATTGTTTCTTATTGATATAATATTAGAAAAATAATAATTACCGTAAAAATCCAGCGTATAAAGCGTATTTTTGGCACAAAAAATAAGATCGAAGCTAACGGGTTCACGCTAGGCTCTGAGTATAAGAACGAGAGTTTAAAAAATAATTTAAAAAATGAGCCCAGAGAAAAAAAAATTAGACCTCCATATAGATCGAGATGATGTTTATTTAAAAGAATTGGCATTTTTTATATGAACTTAAAGGGCTGTGCCTCTAGCAGTATATTACTCTTCTTTTATACATCTTGGAATAATACCTCGAATAAATGATTTCAGAACATAAGATCATTGCGCACTTACATTTCAGGTTTTTTTCGCAAAAAAGGACTTTATACGTGTGGTAAATATACCTAAAAATTGAAAATTGCAGCTTGAAAGTATAAGCGCGCGTAAAGCTCCGGTGCGCGTTATAAGCCAGATTTTATGGTTTTTTAAGAGGTTTATTATCTCTTATTAATAATATTGGAAAATATAATTTTTTTATGAGGTTCACGGTAACTTTGTTATTTAGTTTTGGAAATATGGTTTTTAATTGTCTATTGAACCTTTTAAACCCTTTCATTGATTATTCCGAAGCCTCCTATGTAAATAATTCTATATACAAACTGATCTGATGTTTCCATGACATAATGACACTATTAAAAGAAAATAATTTAAATGTCTTGTTAATGTCTTGAATTCAAATTGAATTTAGTGTAGGATAGGCTTAATTAATAGTATAATTTATAATTAAATAAAAATTGATTTCCAACGTACAATCTTCCATTTTCCCCTAAGCAGATATACTATTCTATTTACTTTTAAATTGAGACTTAATTTTGGATACTTATCGATTTCAGGGACCAGAAAAGACAATGCGTGAAAAATGCGCTAAACGTGTTCCGTCATTGAGTTTGTAGTGAATGTATTTTATTGGATAATATCACCAATTTGCGTTTACGCGACAACTCGGAAAAACCATTGCCCAACTATGGTCTGATGTCTAACTTAATTTCTCACGCTGAGAGAAAATGAAATCAATATTAATGAACAAAATAACTGTTTAAGATCTTAATAAAATGATCTATCTGAATTGAGTGCATACTATAAGCATACCCTATTATTAAAGAACATATTTTTCATTTATTATTCTTCTAAACTTTAATATTTGTATAAAATTTAAACTTTTGTACTATTCATTTTTTGTTTATTGTAGTGTTGTATCAAAATTAAATAATTTCACTCTCGATGTTTTTCTACTTCAAAATTCAATGTACATGTATACAATAAAATTTGAAACTCAAAGTAACAAAGTAAGCCATATTTTTATTGAAACGAGAAGAATGAGCAGTTTCCTTAAAAATTAAGTTAATTAATTGTATTACATTAGTCATGAAGTAAATTAGACAAAACTTATTGCCAAATTATAATTCGTGAAGTATGTCCCTAAAAAAATGATGATTTGTGTTTTCAATTGGAATTATGATATAAAATACATATGCATTTATCTAATTTATAATTCCCAGGGTATATTTATAATTCCCAGACGAAGATAGTTTGATATTACAACTTTATATGAATTAAATACATTTTTTTCTGTATTTATGTATTATACCGTTGATTAATTTCATAAAATAAAAATACGGTGCCAAATGCCGTGATATATAGCCAATAATAGAAACCGTTCCCGTCTACGTTCGAGCATTTAAAAATAATAATGAGAGCATCTGGCGACACATGTTTTAAAAATTGGCTATACCTTTTCGTTTGGCGAAATTGTTCAACAGTATAATGAGTAATTATTCTTTTTTTTTATTTTATTCATTTAAATAATCCAACAATAAAAAAAAAATCTTCAGATTTTTTAAAGTTTTTTGTGATAAATGAGTCATTTTTACTTATATCCCCATCACCTTAAAACAAACAAATTCCCAAATCACCTCATCTTGCATTTTTCAAACTTTTTAATTCACCACCATGCTTTGGATCAATAAAAATCTGCTAAAAAAGCGAGTTGGAAACACATTAAAAGCATCGTAATCCTCACGCATAACGATCGAAAGCGAATTTCGTAGTTTATTTCTCTCTCTCTCTGAGTATTTCGATTACACCAAAAATTAAAGCCAGCGTGTCCTCCCAAGGCTGGCCGTAGAGTGACCATAATATTCGTTCGATCGCAATCAAAATGGCTGACGACATTTTCACGCTTTCGTTAAAGTACCTTAATGATTGCTAATCCGATAATTAAGGCAAAGCTAATGACGCAGTAAAACGAATATTTTCGCGGTGCTCATTACACCATGAACATGTCTCTATAACCGTGCTGCTCCTATCTTTTCGTGAGTATTACGGAAGTTTACCTTTCGATATCGGGAGAAATTTCTTTGCATATTAAATTGGGAAGAGTGTGATTCGGAGTTAAATTAGTACCATTCATTAAAAGAATCTATTTTGACAACACATTGTACCACAAAGTAACCAAAGTTACGCTCGAATTAGTAGGCAGGCAATGTTGGTGCTGGAATTAAGGCACAGGTAATGTTGACCTATGATGGTTCCCTTTTGTTTGCATGCCATCAAATATTCCCCTTAAACGTAATTGAATTTTTCTAAGTATATATCGTTACTTTTGGAATTATTTTTTTCTTTCGATGAGAAGTCCTTATGATAAAATAAATTACATTAATCAAAGATGCATCGGAAGAATTTAGATTGAATTAATGAAACTACAATTATTTACAAGAGCATTTTTAACTGGTTTTTAAAGTATATATTTTTTTTTACATATTGATTTTTTATTTCAGTTTTCTTGAGAGAGATTTTCTTTAATTCATTTTGGTTCTGCAGTGTCCAAGACATCGCGTGCTAATTGTTTTTTTATTTACCCGCTTAAAGAAAAATGTAATTTTAAATGGAGATTTTTTCCCCTTAAAAATGCTGTTTAGCGTTTTGGAGAAAGATGATCGCAATATTATACCAACCACCGGATCCAACTAATCGAAGTGAAAAGACTAAAAAATCTCGTGAATAAAAAGTGTTCACAAAACTTCTGTGACCTATATAAAAATAAAAATGGATGTTTGTATATTTGAAATCGCTTCACTCCAACACCGTTCAACTGATCATTATGAAAATTGGCATGCACATGTATTCTTTTGTGGGAAAGGTTTTTATGCCATCTTCTTTGATGAAGCCCCCCACTAGATGACGCTACAACAAAGCAACTTCTGTATCATACAATCAATCGCCAACGTGGTTGCCAAAAATGATGCCAACTTGGCTCTATCTCCAACATTTCGCTATGTTTCCATTGAATCGCCATCATAATGTAAGGAACGGCGTTGCTTGTGAATGTTATAATTCTAACGTAAAATAAATAACAACAGAAAGTAATATTAAGGTATCCGAACACGTTCAGAGTACTTTTTAACAAAATAGCATACTAAAACATTATAAATGTTTTGTTATGATTCGATACCAATAAATATTACTATTTAACTATCAATATTTAAAATTAATTACCTGAATTTTACAAAAATCACAATTCTAAGTGAAATTTTAGCAATATTTTTGAAAAACTTGAAAGCAGCTAGAGAAAAAAGTAATAAACATATATTAGTAAAAGTATTACTAAAACAAATTAGTTGCATTTATCTAGAAAATGTACTAAAATTTTAATTTTTTATTAAAATTTGAAAATTTTAGAGCTGATTGAGTAGACATTAGAAGGAATGTTACACTTTTTATGAGACCATTATTTAAATAACAAGCCATAACTCAAAAAATATTCATACAATAAGAAATATTTTAGTACATTCTCTAGGAAGTAACATAAATATCAGTTTCAAAAAGTTTTATAGAAATACATTCGTAATATTTTGAGTTATCAGACTCACCATGATAGATCTTGAGCCATTTAAATGGCCACTTCTGTTAGATCAAAAACCAACTTCCGATTTTTCTAACTTT
The DNA here is from genome assembly GCA_019973975.1 of Trichonephila clavata. Taxonomy (NCBI): domain Eukaryota; kingdom Metazoa; phylum Arthropoda; class Arachnida; order Araneae; family Nephilidae; genus Trichonephila; species Trichonephila clavata. The sequence goes on along the minus strand of BMAO01038016.1, from coordinate 41,070 downwards.
ATAAAATTGATTGTAACATGGCCTCTAGGTAGTGTAGAAACAAAACAAAGTATGTTTCGTAAAGTCAAAAGATATCTCTATTCAGTAAAATAAAAAAACAAAAATATCTGTCTTGACTGAATTGGGTCATTTTCAACGTGTTCGGATAACTTAACGTATTACACATCCCGAGGGGCCGTGGGTAGCCTAGTGGTTAGAGCATCGGACTTCAGACCGGAGGGCCTGGGTTCAATGCCCGATGCCCCTAAATACCACCGAGTATAGACGGAGTATGTGCTCGTTAAATCAGTGGGTCCGAAAGTCTTGTGGGCGGTCGCAGCAGAAACCACGAGTGCAGGGGGCTGGAGAATATTTCCCTCCCCTTCAGTTCCATGCCAGAATTGTGGATGTGGAGATAGGTGGTGTCGCCATCTATCGTTAAGAAGTCCAACCTGTGTCTCACAGGCAATAACAACTTTCATTCCTTCCCTGAGGGAAGGACACGACAACAACACATCCAGATATAAATTATTTACACTATTTTGAGCGTTGTTTACACAAAATTTTTAAGGAAGTGTTACTTTTGTTGAGCAGAGATTATCTTAGAAGGTTCTTTCAAAAATTAATTCACAAGAGAGTTACAGGGCGTTATAAATATTTAAAAAAAATTTTTTTATCAGCTATTAGACCTTCGGAATTTCAATTTAACAAATATGATTTTTTTTGTTCAGCTAAGATATGCAAAAAGCTTTCTTTTGTTTAATTTGCAATTCACGTAAAATTAACTCTTTAAAAACTTTTTTATCCTTCAATCTGTATTGTTTAATTTTTCAGTTCACCCGTGCGAAGAACGGGTATACCAGCTAGTATTATATAATATAAGATAATTTAGAATGAAAAGAAAAACACACTTTTTCCTGTCATAAAATTTATATTCGTGTCATTTTGATGTGTCTATATATAAGTGTGTACATACAAGTAAGCACATCAAAATGATGTGCTTATGTACACACTTATATACATTATGTACATCGCATAATGTGCCATCAGGAATCATCGACAAGAGATTCAAATTTTTAATCAACGTGTCACGAAGGTATTTCAAAATTAAATTTCATCAAACAAAATCTGTTAAAAGTTAAAATTATTCACTTAAATTAGAAGCATATATATATCTACATATATATAAAGGAGAAAAGCGACTCACTCATTCACTACGATATCTCCGGAACTATTTTACCTACAGTTTTGAAATTTGGTAAGCAGATTCCTTTCATATAGAAGAGATCCGCTACAAAATGGGTTTTGTGAAAATTGACCCCCAAGGGGCGTTGTGGAGAATTATGGAGTGTTAAATATATTTATTCCCATTTTTAAACTGTTGGGCGTTCCGTCCTGAAATTTAGTAAGGAATTTTCTTTCAGGGAGTAGAGATTCGTGATGAAATGGGTTTTGGGAAAAATGACCCCAAGGGACTTTGCTGGGGGTTATGGGGCGTTACAGATAATTATTTCTGTTTTTAAATTATTAGACGTACAGTCTTGAAATTTGGTAAGCAGATTCCTTTCATGGAGTAAAGAACCGCTACAAAATAATTTTCGCTAAAATCGACTGAAAAGGGGAATTCCAGGAGTTAAGGAGCGTAATCCATAAATATTTCCCTTTTTAAACTATTTGACCTTATTACTTGAAAATTGATATGCATGTTCCTGTCATGGAATAGAGTTCGTTTAACAAAAAGTTTTGCTAAAATCGACCGTCCGACGGGGGTTGCGAGGAATCAAGGGGAGTCATAGACAACTATTAGAATAGTCAGACCAACATACTTGAATTTGTTAAGCATGTTTCTTTTATTGAATAGAGGTACACTAAGAATGGATTTTACGGAAATTCACTCCTAGTGGGAGCGGCGGGTTACTGAGGCTTATTGACAAAAAAAACTCCGGTTTTCGAACTACTAGGACTATATTAATGAAATTTGGTTTTGCATGTTTCTTTTGTTGAATTGAAATCCGCTAAGAACGGTTCTTTTGGAAATCGACTCGCAACGGGTTTACGGGGGGGGGGGGGTATTGATTATAAAAAATCCATTTTTGCTGTATTTGATTTAGACTTGAAACTTGGCACTTATGTTTATTTAAAGGAGTAGAGATCCACTGAAAATTGGTTTTGCAGAAATCCACTTGGTTATTGGGTTACGAGTGTGCAAAAAATCATTCTATTTAAATTTTAGAGATTCTTAGGAAATATCCATTAGAATTCCTATCCTTTTTATATGAAGATGCGAAAGTTACAGACATGATCAAATTTTTCAGTTCAGTCGAATTCTTAATGCTAGGACTTAGATATCAATATTTCCTATATGTATATAACCAGTATATATTTATACCACATCATGTATTCCCCAGCGAACAATAATAGCTAATATATATATTTATTTATACTAACAAAAGATTCGATAGCAAACACAATAAAACTTGTGTTTTAAATATGAAAATTGGTGTTTGTGTAACCTAAATTTAAGGTAGAAATAAATAGAAAAATAAAAAAATATATATATTAGAAATTTATTATTTAATAATTTATTTTTATTAATGTAAAAATTATTAATTTTTACAAAGAAAAAAAAACATTTCTCTTTTAAATGAAAAAATAAAAATTTATAAATTAAATTCTAAATTTTTTACAAATAATTATATAAATGTCTAAGTAAAATCTTTTACATACAAAATTATTTTTAGATATTACCCATGTATGAGTTTGTAAAAGCTTAGTATGTATTCAGCATAATAACTGTGTTTCCTCGTACTACACATTTTTATTTCAATCTCTAATCCCGTAATCCAAAAACGACAGCTTACAAAAATCTCAATTTCCTCACTTGAGATTGTTAGGACGCTTTTGCAAGTGAGGAAAAGGATCAAAAGCGATTATCGGATTGTTGCAAATACTGTCGACTCCATCAGATACTCTGGATCTATTCAGCTTGGCCAAATCTGGACTGTTTACCCCCAGGCGCAGAAGAAAGATATTCCTTTTAATGGAGAATTCAGCGTAATTTCTCTATACCGCAGCTCTCCCATCATGGATACGCCAAAAAGAGTCGCTTTCCTTAAGGAAGAAATCGAAGAAATGTCAGAAGAAAGAAGGAATGAGGAAAAAATTAAAGTAAAAATCGTCAACTCAATAATGTTTCTCGAACAAACTGTACCAGTAGACATCTTTTATGCATGAAGCTTGTTTAACAAACGCTAGTAGCATTTAGAAAGTTCAGGTTAGGGTTGGAAAAGTAAAAACAGACTCCTCTGCATAAGAAAAAAACTTTTTTTTTTTCATGAAGAATATTCCGAAACGGGAAAAAAGAATAAAAAGAAAAGCAAAGAATAAATAAATATATCTGGAACATCTTCCTAAATGCTTCAGAAAACTCTTGAAAAGGGTAGAAATTCTTTACTTGTTATATTCTGAACACAAACCAGCATTGGTATTATTTATTTCTTAAGCACAAGTTATTTCTAAAGTGTAAGAGTTGTGGACTGTGCATTCTCGGTTTTTCTGGGACTTTTTTTTTCGGGAATAGTTTTGAAAAGTAACATCAAAGGAAAGTTAAATATTTTTTTCCCCATTTGTATGTGTTTCTGAACTTTTAGAAGAAAATTTTTGCATAAAAATATTGCTATCCAGTTCTTGAGTAAATCTAGATAAGCTAATGGGGAAAAAGAATTACGTGTATTTTAAGAATAAACTTACTCAAAATATATATATATATATATATATATATATATATTTACTTCTAAACTTCAGTAACTATAAAACAAACTTTTTATTATCCATTACCGATATATTTATTTTAAATTAAAGTCCATTCAGAAGGCTATTTGTAAAAGGCTATTGGTGTCTATCCTCATAATTTTGAACTATGGCCAAAAGGAAGAAATCTAGCTGGTACACCACTCTTGAAACTTCCATTCTACGCCAGTTGTTTCTCCATGAATAGTTATTATGATTATTACAAATTTCTATTTATTTTCTTGTTTACCAAATTAGCAACGATGTTGTCAATTTATTTAATAAAATTTCATTTCTATTAACAGATTAAAGATTTTTCAAAAATTAATAGGTTTAATTTTTTAGGATTAGAATGTACCCTAAACATTAAATTTCATAGAAATCTCTTCCGAAATTTAAGTAAACATGTTTAAATCTTGTAAACGTTTTTTTTCGTAACATTGAAAATTCTGTATAAATTCTTAATTTATCAAAACAATGATTAACAAATAAGGAGATATCATGCCACTACCTGAAAATCTTTCATTAAGATTATTTTTATTTTATTTATAAAAAAATTTAATTACTAAAAGCATTAACAACATGCCAATAAAAATTGTTGTATTGATTTTTAACGCTATAGTACCACTGAATGTTTATATTTAACCCCATTGTTTGCAATACAACCAATCTTTATAAAATCTCCTTTTAATCTAAAATATGTTTACATCAAAAATAGCAATTTTTTTGGAAAAATATCCAAACTTATTCAAAAATGATGACATTCTACCAAGATGATCTGATCTTTTATTTCTGATGATAAAAAAACCAAACAAGAAAAAAAGGAATTTCCTCTTCTGGCATTGTGAAAATAATATATTTACCACTGTTTTTTGTTTCGGAAAAAAAACTTTCTAATAGGTTTTCCTAATTAAAAAGTAATTTTATATCCAAATACATACTTTTAGAGTTTCAGAATGAATATTTATAAAAAAAAGTACCTATACGGATGAGAATGGGAGAGTTATTTCTGAAAAATGTAAATATATATATAAATTGATCTAAAAATATGTTTTCTATTTTTTTACAAATTTTGCTTTTTAAAAGGAATTAATTGTATGTAAGACTAGGTTTTTAATGGTATACTTAATAAAAAATATTATCATAATGTATGCATAAATTGATGAAATTTTGACATACTTGTAAGAAAATTAAAGAAAAAAAAATTATGTCTGTATGTGTTAAAGTAATCGAGTTTAAGCATATATATCGCAACCATTACTTAATATCGTATTTTGTTCATTTTTTTTATTTATCATCCCATATATTTTATATTTATCTTTTTCAATAACCAATATCGGACAGCAGATTAAAGAACAAAAAGATAAGGATAATATAATTTTTTCCTAAAGTCAGAGGCTTATTTTAACACTACTCAACATTCACGACATATAGTAAAATTAAGTCTAAGTAATAATCATTTATATAAGGTAATTTCCTTAAACACATATTATTCACTTCTTTTACAGAATAAAATTTTTATTATGACTACTATCGTAAAATTACATTTGCGTGATATACATAAATCCCAAACTTCGATTTAGTCTTTTTTTCTGATTAATATCACATTTATAAATGAATATATTTAATTTTTGTTGCATTAATAAGTTTTCATTTAGAAAACTTAATAAAAAAGATAAATATGATAAAAGTAAGTCGCGTTTCAGTAAAATAAAATAGCGATTATATAAAATAAACCCACTATCAGGTATCTCAATTTTTAAATATAATGCATCCTAAATATGTGACTTAATCTTTGACGTGTATCAGTATACCCTTCAAGTTTTCAATGTCCTTTTCAATTATTTCAGCGGCACAATATTATACTTATACATACAACTTTCCCTTTTCCCATTTACTTTAATCAGAACAACTCCAGCCAATCTCAAGTCTTTCTGCTTCCCAAAATTAACACATCGAATGCTAAGCAGAAAATTTCACAATCAACCAAAGCTAACTGGTAAACCTGGCTCTTGTTCCCATTCCCTGTGTCATTTAAATTGCGTGAGTTGTTGAAAGTAGTCATTAAAAGTAGACCGGAAAGCATTCACTGACAGACGTCCCCGGGAGTGGTGGCCCACCCCTTGTCACCTAATCGAAGAATACCAAGTTCCAGGCGTAACCCCATGATTTTAGTGTCAAGAACATCTGTCCTGTATCTCATCTGGTGGTCACTAGAAGTTAATAGAACTCGTCCTACGTGCTGCATTACAATCAGTCCTTTCCAGCCTTTTGGCAGGCGGGATTAGCCGTCCATTGCAGCTGACCTCTTTTGGCACTAAGTTTCCGAGAAGAATTCTTCCTCTTTCGATTGGAATGTCCAATGGACGAAACATGTTTAATATTGAAATTTCCTGATAGTTTGGGATGGTAATATTCTATTGTATGTTGTATAAATATCGAGCTTAGTGTCTTGAAATTGTTTGGTTCGGAAATTGGATGATTAATGTGTTGGGAAAGGTGATTTGTTTCTGGTAATGTTGTGTGAGTACTTTTGGATGTAATTAAATAAGATTTGAAGAAGGATATATTTATCTCTGTTTATCTTTCTTTTTCTGCAATAAAACTGATATTTATAGGAAAATTAATTTGAAATAATTGCTATGATATTAAATAGTAACGAAGTAAAATAGATCAGTTAGTATCAATTTTAGCGTTATGTCTTTAAGGGTCATTAATGTTTAGGTCAATAATACTAAGATAATATTGTATTTTGTAATATATTTTAAATGTTATATTTTAAGGTATCCGACTGCGTTAGGGAAAGTGACTAGATGCAAGCGTATAACTGAATATATTTCTAAACATTCATTGTCATTTAGATTAGAATACATGTATAAAATTGTTTTTAGAACATTATTACAATAAAAAAATTATTTAATTGTAAAGTTATGGAAAAAAATGAACATAGAATTACCTATTTTCAAAACATTCTTCTTCTATGAAAATGCTTCTATAATAACAGTATTTCACTCATAACTAACTAAGACTTCTCCAAAGAGCCTAAACTAGGATTTTTGAAAAATTCCCCTTTTCTGAGTTACCACTAATTGAAATAATGTTCGGTAATTTTTTTTTGATATGTTTAATCTGCTGTATTTAAAAATGGATATATAAATCCACCTACATAATATATTTCAAATATCCTAGTTCGAGCTCGTTACAAAGGTCTGAGCTATATATGAGCAAAATATAATTATTATACCACTAATTAGGATTTTTTGTTATATTTTCTTCTTAGGAAAGCATGTTTATTTTGTTCAGTAAAGATCGATTAAAAATGGGGGATCAAGGATAGGGGTACGGGAAAGTAAGAGTTAATCAAAATTATTTTGTTGGGAATTCGATCCTTTTTATTAATAAGCAAGAGTTTAATTAATTAATATTGTTTAGTATAGTCAGACGTTTAATGCTAACTTAGATATCAATAACTTAAAAACAATACGTAATCATACAACCTCATTGAAATACCCATCTAAAGCGTGAGTTCTTGTTAAACTATTATTACATATATATACATAGGTACTGCTAATTGTGGAGAAAAATCAAAACCAGGTATAACTGTTAAAAATAAAAGGTTTATTTTGAAAAAAACATAAAAAAATCTAATAAGTGGCAGAAAAACTCTAAAATAAGACATTTTTGCTAAAAATTGATAAGGGAAATAAGAGTAAGATCTGAATATCTATAAACCAGTCATATGTTTTGTTACAAAATCTGAGACATAAAATTTTAATTAAAATATTTTACTTATTTAAAAATCGAAACTTTACGGGTTTTCCAAAACTACCTTTTTTAAATTCTATATTTTTCAACATTTCCAGATAACTTTTTTTTTCATATATCCAATGAAACAGCGCCTATATTTTGATTGATTGCACATTTTTTTTTGCTTCTATTATAGTTAAAATAATATTTCAGTTTATTAAAGTCTAAAAGACTCGCATTTAATGTTAGGTAATATAAGATCCTGAATTTTAATTTGTTCACCAAATGTATTTACAAGTTTGGCTTAACGTAGTTCTGACTTTCCCATCATAATATAATTTAAATAAAAACAAATATTTAAAATTAAAGATATTTTTAACATATATAAATGATACGGAACTGGAATCGAATTCAGATTTTATATTAATCCTGCGACAAAACAATATCACCTTTAAACTTTAACGGAATTTAACTTATTTGTAGAGCTCAGATAGATTAGCTACAGAAGAATTTCTACAATCTCAGTGAAGAAGGTAATGTAGTCCACATTTAATTATTATTCCAGTGTCTGTCTAAAAGTAGCAGAAACGCACACTTATAATATTGAGAAATACCTAATCTTTAATTAGAGACTCCACATGGAGAGATAGTAAACACATCTGATGAGAGTAGTAAACAAATGTATTTGCCTTAGATAAGAATAACTGTATCAAACGAAAAGTATTTCAAGAGACAAATGATATATCCAGTAAACGCTAAACTTTAAAAAATGATTCTCTGAGAAAGAAAAAAAAAGAAACTATTTCATTTGTATTTCAGGTATGTGAATCTCCTATTAACTTGGATTTTTAGATACGTAATTAACGTAGCGTTAACACGTTTAATTAACTGAAAACTATCGCTCTCCATATAAGGAGGGTGGCATTACTAGATACATAAGGAAAAAATAGAGGAGAAGGAAGTGCAATGCCTCAAAATATTTGTAATTGATTATGTTATATGTTATTTGTTTTATTAATTGAGATAATATCATTCACGGGGCTCTAATTTACTATGTGTCATACCAATCTTATACTGAGCATTATGAGACGTCATAAATGTTTCATCATGATAGTGAAAAGCTTGATTGAATTAGACAAAGTGTTAGAAATAAATTAGTACATCTGTCATTAAAGATTTATTTGAAGTTAATAGAGAGCTAAAAGGGAATAATAAGCATTAACATAAACGAGGGAAAATTAATTATCTTCTTTTGAAGCGTACTTCTTTTTTTCATCCAGATATTGAAAGATGAACTTTTGTTGATACTCTTTTTCAAGCTAAATTTCACATAGTACATTGGTTTCAAATATCTGCAGATTTTTTAATGACTTAAAATGCATTTTAATGATGACTTTAACTTCGCATAGGCCTATGTAGTTAACACTTTCAATAGTTTTTGGTTACCAATATTATCACTACACATTCGGAATATTAACATGCATATTTTGGAGTTAATACGGATATTTAGAATCGTAGTATTATTTAATGAGAAATCGATAGAATGTTTCTGAAGAAAAATAGGAACCACATATTTTTTTTAGCCTCATAAACGCAACAGACGAAAATTCTGGATACATTCTCTTAGACCAGCTATTCTCAAACTGTGGGGCGCACCCCCCTTGGGGGAGTGATAACTCTATGAGGGGCATAACTCTATGCGAGCATATTGAAAAGTTAAAAACAAAAGATTATTAAAAAAATATTTTTTTCTGAAAGTAAGCAAAAAAATACTTTCTGATATAATAAAATATATAATACACATTTACACTGATATAATACACTTATAAATGTATCAGCACTATACAATGTGTGTTTTATTATTAATTTAACAATACTAAATTAAGACCAAGTTTTATAATTAACAGACCCCATGGGCTTGTATTAACACTTGTTTTAATAATATGTATGGTTTATAATTAATTCCTTAAGGGCCGATTAAAAGTTACGCAATTCGCTCCCCAATGCCACCATTTTTCAAGTAGTGCGCGTATTTTGATGGTTTTTTTGGAGGGGGGGGGAGAAAACGAATAAATAAGCAAATCCTCTAAAATAAGTTAATTCTTCGCAAACACTGTCAAGGAGTCCTTTTATTGTATTCCAAAGCTTCCGGAATAATTTCATGGATATCAGTGCACAGAAAAAATCATACTTCGGAAAGACGTATTTTTACGTCCAGAAAATTAATGCTTTGCCTGAGCGAGACGTTTATATACATCGGTGGCACATAAGAGGTTAAAGTCATATTGTAGCTTTAGTGTCAAAGTATAGTATTATTGAATTCAATACATTGTTATTGTATGGAGGGGGTGCGATAAATATGATGTTTGAATATTGGGTCGCGAGAATTGAAAGTTTGAGAAGCACTGTTTTAGACTCGTTGGGATACTCGCTGTTATATCTCTTGTGATGTTTTCGTGACACACAGTTGTAAATTCGGCTTCTTTATGTGGATAGCATAACTCCGTTCAAATGCGCACGAGTACCTTAAAAAAATTGGTGTATCAATCCATCCGATATTGCACCAACAACTAATGGTCATGAGAAAAACAACACTCCGCCCACGAGCTGGATATCCCGACTGAAATTCGAAGGTAAGAAATGTGACCGTCTCACCCAACAGAGTGGAGAGGAGTCCACTTTGAAACACTGAGAAGAACGGTTGTGCTTACATCCTCCTTCACAAAAAACATTCTTTGTAGTATTGAAATAATCAAAAATATGAATAACTTGTATTTAAATGTCTAATTGTATTTAATAGCTATGGACGTAAATAAATCAATTATTTGGTTTTTTAACTCACGCTACCTATTGACTTTCTTAAACATCACTCCCTCTACATCGCATTCTGAGCAAATATTCACTTTCTTAGACATGATATTAATGTGATTTAGAATAATATCCCTATAAAATTCAACCTATGATATAATTGGCCCGTCTATGAAGCTTAATCCTGAAGGTGTTTGTGTTTTAATGTCCCATGATGTCCTGTCACATCTCAGATATTTTAATGATATTAAGATCTTGTGAATGTGTGGGCCATGGAATATGTAGGAATTCAATCTCACTTTTCTAAAACCAATTTTGTACAGTTTTAACTCAATTAACTTGACATTCATAAATTAACTTTAATTTACAGCTTTAATGCAGTTCTTCACTTCAACTATAGTTCCAATTCAAACAGTAAAAATCAATACCATAACACATATTACTTCTCTTTTTACTCCTTTGGTTACAGTCAGGAGTGAAATCTTTACCAGTTCTTCTGTGACCGACCGATGTGTAGCTTATTTGTCATAGCTGTGAGCTTGTGACTGCCACTGTCGTGTTGTGGGATCTACTGAAAATTTAGCATTCAGAGAGGTAGACTCACATTAATCTGCTAAAGTGATGACGTTGTGTGTAAACGAATTTGGAAAAGTATGATGTCACTTGACCAAGCTTCAAAATGATTTTTTCGGTGATCACACACATATGAACTTTTTAAATATATCTAAAATTTATTTTCATCATTCTTAACTCAAATTTGTGTGCTACACTACGTTTTTTAGACAAAATATTCATTACTATTCGTGGGAAATGCAGTCCCATCACATTATGATATGTCCTATAAGTAGTTTTTTTCCCTTTCAAATTAGTGTTGATTTCGTATATATCCCTGTTTGTCGTACAGTAATATCCCGAACTTACGCAATAGGTTTGACTGAGTGATAAACGCGTAAGATGGGTTATAATTCCACGTATAAATACATGTAAGTTATTTTTAGCAGGATCTGGAAACAAAAGAAAATATTTTTTTTAAAAAATCGTTTAATTAAAGCTTAAATAAAACACAAAATCGTATGCTGAAGTTATTCTGATGTAGAACGTTTCATAAAATCTAACAAAGTAGCCTCTCGGTTCAAAGATTTTTTCTTCCCCCGCAGAAATTCCTCGCTAGCGTGGTAATAGTTTTTTTTAAATCCTTGATTTGTTAAAAAAAAAATACACTCCATCTTTGGAGTCTATACTCTCTAAAATATGTAACCCTTTTTCTATTAACCTGAAGTGCTTTGTCAAATTCCCAAACGTCATTATATCTTTTGACTGAACAGGGTCTAAAGACTCAAGATCATCAATGTCTTGATCTTGCTTATGTATTTCTATGAGCTTATCAGTTGTCAGCTCCTGATTGGGGCAATCCAATATTTCTTGACTGACATTACTATCCCCTTTAAAATTTATTTGTTTGGTAAGATCTACAACTTCTTCAATCACATTACCGATTTTTAAAATTTTTTCTTCGCAGACAAAAGACGAATCTACGAGATTTGAAAATTGCGTTACACCGAGTTCGCGTAAGGCGAGGTAGCGTAAGTCGAGGTATTGTTGCACTGTCATTAATTCGTTTTCAAGTATATTTTTATAAAGACACACCGTGATTAATACTAATAAAGTTTCCACTTTATCGGCTTAAAATTAATTGTGCATTTTCAAAAAAATTATCCACCTAGGCAGGAAATGTTGAGGAATGAAATTGTTCAAATTCAGATATCCAACCTAAAATCAAAAAGTAATAATTTAGAAAAAAAATCACATCACTAACACCTATATCGGATGAGCGGCATGGCAGTTTTATTTGCTGATGATTTCCGTCAAACTCTCCGTGTAATCTAGAGGGATACACCGGCAGATGAAATCAGAGCCTGTATTAAATCATCAAGCTCTTATGGGTGAAAGTTGAAAAATTCAGTCTGAAAACGAATATGATTGCGACAATAGTGAGATGCAGAATGTACTTGGTGCCACAATGTTAACAGGTGTCAGGAAAGTGGAAAGTATTATCAATTTTAGAATTTTTAAATGTTGATGGTTCTTGTGAATCAATCAAAAATCATCATAATATTTTTTTTAACTTTCTAATGCTAATGATTATGACTTTGACATTTATTTAAAGATATCAAATCGAATGAAGTCGTGAATGAAAGCTAGTAAATAATAATTTGAGAGTAGTAAACATTTAATTTTGAAAAAATTCTAGGCTGCCTTTATTTTTATTCTTTGCCGGTTTATTCTGAACTATTTCCTTACCAGAAAAGTGCAATTGCAGCAAAAATATCCCCAATGAGGAAAACTGCACATCCTTTGCTGTTGTAGTGAGCATCGTTAAAGTTGAGCGTTTTTTCTAGTGTAACAAGCTAATGCAAGTCACAAGAGAATACCAGAGAGTGAGAAGACCGTGTAATAGGCTTTTCTAAGCTAAACAAAATGCAGACTGGCTCTTTTAACGAGATCATATATCTACACATAAAAGGGCTGATATGGGCTACTTTCTTACTTAAATAAAACGGCTTTGCAGTGCGAATAATCTAAGCATTTGCATAAGAAAAATCAAGAGAATATTCATAATATCATATTGAAAAAATTACATTTTATTTACTGTATTTGACTCAACTACTTTTATTTATTAATACACATTAAGGGGTTATTGTTTTAACACAATAATAAAGTGGTCAATCCTTTATTTTTCACTATTCATGCATTTTTCTCAAAAATGAACTTGATTTTAGAAATAAAATCTTTTTAATTTAGAAGTATATTTTAGGGGGAAAAAAGTTTCATTCGATTGTATTTTTAAAAACATGCCTTTTGGGTGGCTAAAATTATTCTTTGCAAAATCGCACAGCTAAATATGTGATCGCTCGAAACCTCGAAACAGTGGGTTAAAAGATATATAGAAAATTTAAGTACTATCTTTATTTTTGTTTTTTAATATTTAAATAATCTGTGATTTTCCAGATAAATTATTTAGTAGAATTTCAGTCAATGTTTTTCAACATTATATTAAACATTGATCTATATTTTCGTCAATCATTTTCTTAAGATATTTTGCAGAGATATTTATTATTTGTTTATTTTTCGTTTGAACATTATTTTGAGCTTTTTTATATTTCTCGACTTAAATGAGGCTTATTATTAAATATCAATTTGTTACTAAGTCTCTCTGAAGTCATCGAAAAAACTCACTCGTTTCGTTAAATATCCTATATATCTTAGAAAAAAATTTTGTTGGACTTGGAACATTCGGTTAATGGGATAAGTGAACTTATGTAAATTTATAAGACACTAGTATAAAGAAAGAGAATTACGAAAAATCTTAAAAAAAGAGTGCTTGCTTAATAAAAACATTTTTTAATATTCTCAAAAGAATTCAATCAGAAAATACATCTTTTAAAGCACTTATTTAGCGGTGCAAGGGTATTAGGACATGCTTGAAATAGTAAAATGTCAAAAATAAGACTCTTTGTTTATGGAACATAAATACTCACAAATTTCCAATGAGCATAGATTTTTGTGATCTTAAAAATGATATTTTAATCATTCAGTGGAAATACAGAAGTAATTTTTTAGTTAAATTGTTTTCTGTTAAATTTGAGTTGGACATAATTATTGTGGCCTCATATTACATGTTTATATTTAAGTAGGAATTTTTAAAAAAGCATCTCTTTAATATGTAAAATATTTTTGCACATAAATAAAACAATACACACAATATAGTGAACATATTTTTTTAGTAAAATATTAAGATAGCTTCTTTAAAAAAATTATAAAACTTTGTAATTTTGAAACTTTTTATTTCTTCCCCCTTTTTCACATATAAAACTATTTAAAAAAAAAACTATATAAATTTCGACTAAAAAAACAGGTTCACTATATGCTCAGTTATCCTGCATAGATATATAAAAATTTTGAGACCATATAGTGCAATATTTTTTTTTTAAATTTACCTAAATCAAAAAATTACACTTTGGAGAATAAGTGAAAAAACTAAACATTTGTAAGCGTTTAGTTATATATTTGTCAATCACCTTTTTTTCAGATTTTAAAGTTATTTTATCAACGAACATATAAGTGTCATTCCTTTTTAGATTCTGAAAAATATGCACTATTTTTTTAATACTAAAACTGAAAAATCGATTTTTTTAAGGTGTATGATGTTCTGGTTCCGCTAAAATACTTATAAGAATGTATCGAAATTTGATCCAGAAGTAGTGTTCCTAAAATTGTTAAATCGTATTATAATTTAAGGGACATTTTAATATTATATCCATGTAAATTACTCTCCTGCGTTTGAAAATTCTTCGATAAGAGTGTGTTCAACAACGAAAATAGTATGCTTGAATTATTTTTAATCCAAAATATGTTTTGAACAATGTACACATATTTGCTAAAATCATTTATTTGCCAAGCATTAATAAAATGTTATTTTTTTAGCAGTTTCACAGTATTACGAAAAGATTAGTGCATGGAATTGCTTCTTTCAATTAAAAAAATCTGAACATTTAGCCTTTATTCAAATTACAAAAAACAAAAAACAAAAAAATCGCACAATAATATTACTTAGGCACTCACCTAAAAATAAGTCCTTTTTCTCATTCTGCTTTCTAAATCTGACTCTAAGAGAAATAACTTTAAAAAACTTAACTAAACTTAAACATTAACTAAAAAAAATCCCCCCAGGTCCATTAAGTTTGCGCCGAAGCATTTTCTAAAGTATGGCCCGTTCTAAAGTTTACATTAAAGCGTAAAAAAATTATGACGTGAAAAAAGAATATAACTTAAAATTCTGAGAATTACTGTAATATTAGGACAGTAGAGGATAGCATGAAGGTTGTATAATACAGAGCATTAAATATTTATTGTAGAAGAGATTCACAGGTTGAAAGAAAAAAAAATAATAACACAAAAAAAACTGTAAATATTTTCATTATGCTGCTATTGACATACACAAAACTTTTGTAAAACATAAGAAATTATTATTAATATTTTATATGAGGCAACTTGATTTTTATGACAGTAGTGTGAATTTCCAGTGTTTTTATTATGCCATAATTGTAATGAAATCTCAATGAAAAATATTTGTGTTGTTTTTCATAATTTCAGAATATTCTATCTTAAATCACTTCATGTAGTTAGTATTATTTAAGAAATTAAAATTCGGAAATTATGCAGATCATATAAAAAAACAATCTCCTTTTAATTGAAAAAACTATACATTCGCGGTACAGCTTTCCAATATATTGTTGTTTGTTTGTTTATATCTACTAAATAAACTAAAATTATAAAATAATATCTTAGAGTTTTCTTCTAAGATATTTATGTAATCAAACATTACTGGAAATAATTTTCATGCATTAGGTGATTTTAAGCATAAACTGTACTTGTAACGCTCCATGTAGACACACATTTAAATATCTGGTTCTCACTTTTATGCAACTCCAAATCAAACTTTACCTAATTAGCAACCCCTTTTAAAATTCCGAGACAATAAATATAATAAGATAATTAAAAGATAATTTGAATATGTGTTTAAAATTCTTAATGTTTAATAGTTTGTGCAAAATGGGGAGCATAAATTTGTATTGAGAGAAATACACTTAAACCAAATATTTAATCATAAGTTATTTTACTGAATACATTACATAATGCATTATTCATGTAAAATTATTTTGGGACCATATCTTATTTCTTAAGTAATTTTTCAAAATAGCTTCAAAAAGAATTATTCGACATTATATGGGAAAATAATCTGTTAATTCTTGTTGACAAGTAACTAGCCAGCCAAAATGAAGTTTCTTCATGATTCTTCAAAAAGTATGCTATCAGGTTTAACTAATGACAAAATTTTCATTTTTCATCAGCATTTTCGCTGCCTATTATTATATTGTACGATAGTTCTGAAAGTTTCAATAACAAGTGACGCGTTTTTGAAAGGCAAATGTATCAACTTCAGATATTTCTTCTGTTATATCATCGGTTAAACTTTATAGCTTTTTTCACTGAATATTTAACATTTAAAAATATTTATGAATTAATGTCGTTAGGAGACTATTATGAACATAGTTAAAATAAACTTGTCTGTCCATTGTACCCAATATAGCTTAAAACATGCGGACAAACTATCTTAACTATAATTCCCTAAAGCCAAGTTGTTGAATAACAAATCATAAAAAGGAACATTTAAGACAATTGTGAATAACAAATGTGTTTCAGAAGATTTGTTATTCGTTTATTAAATTCACATCTGCTACTAGTTTCAGACATGTTCAAACGACGCAGTGCACATTGGAGTTGAAAAATGACCAAATCGAACAGAAATTTGCATAACTCCATGAGACAGATAAATTTAGGAATCAAAGATGAACATGTTTAACAATAGTCTCGAAGTGAGAGACATAAATCTGAGAAAAATCTCATTTGAGGTAAAATCCCCTTGTTAAATTTTTTGGGGGAAATAATTTACAATGTGAAATACACAATGTGTGACAAAAAAAAACGAGACTAAGTGTGTAGCTTGTAAAAATGAATGAAGTTGGCAACAACTGCTTGGTGACGTCATCCCACACACCTCTATCCATGTGACCAGTTTCATCTTCATCGATTTCGCCAGTAGGGAGTACTGCGCCATTGAGTGAATACGTGCAACTGCATTCTGCCGGAAAAATGTCGAATCAACATCAGGTTTCTTGTGAAACTTCAGAAATCAGGCACTAAAGGATTTCAAATATTAACCAAGGATTATGGAGATGAAACTTTGTCTCGTGCACATCTGTTTGAATGGCATAAGCGGATTTCAGGAAAAATGGACAGTGTGGAAGGTGATGAACATGCTGGGTTTCTAAGGTCAGCGATTACAGACCAAACATAGTTAAAATTCGTGTATGAGTGAGTTCCCAATCACATCAGTGCTCAGATTTTTAATTAACACTACTACATTGAAGTACTAAAAATACTTTGTGAAAACGTTAGGGAAAAAAGGCCAGAATCCGAAATGGGGATGTTTTGAATTCGCCAGTCAATGTTGCTTGTCAGACTATAATCTATATTTTTTCCAAGTATGGTTTTATTGTGTTTTGGTAAAATTTTTATTGTACTTGACATTTTTGAGATTTGTATATAAAAAGAGCCAGGGAATTTGTTAGTTCTTTTGATGCTTTAATTTTAAATATTTTAATCTATCATGACAAGCTCTATCTATTAATGCTGAACTCCCAATATTGAAAATAGGAGATCAATATCTCTTCGGAAATTGTATGCCCCATTGAACGTTCTACCGTACTACCGTTCTTATAATGGTTTCAGAATGTAAAGTTCTATTTATGTTGTTAATAAAGATTAAATGTAAACGGTATTGTAATTCTTTTTTGTAATACCAAGGTAAGTGGTCACTTTTGCTTTACGGATTTGAGTAAATAATTGTGTACCTGCATTTTGGAGCCGGCGCCAGTATCGGGTTGACACTTTAATAGTTCTGGATGTTGTGGGGTGAATTTTTGGGTCAGAAATTTAATTCGAGATTTCTGCCCCAGCAATGGATCACTGTTGCACCAAGAGAATTCATCCACTCACATGGCTGTATCGTTCAAGTCGTTCCGACCTGCAAAAACATTTGTGTGATGGGGCACCCTCCTTATTCATCTTATTTGGCCACATGAGACTTTCTTTAAAATTTCCTTTTGTTAAATCATGCTGAAAGCAAGTAATTTTACCTCAGTTGAAGATGGTCAGGCAAAAACGGAACATTTCCTAAAGGGACTTCCAAAAACATTGTTCCACAACTGTTACCAGCAATGACAGCGCCAAATGCAGAAGTGTGTGAATGGTGAAGGGAGCTACTTTGAAGATGACACTGTCACGGAGAACTGAATCTCTAAACACCATGATTTATTGGACCGGTCTCGTTTTTCGTTTCACACCTCATATATAAACATGTATCTGTGTGTGTGTAATAATTCCCTTAAGTTTTAACTCGAAGTAATTTATTTCATAATTTTCCAACTCCCTCCAAGTCTCCATACGATAATTAATTTTTATTTTACCCACCTAACGGAAAATAACCACGAATTTATCTCTCCAAAAATTAAAATGTTAACGTTTTTCTAATTCCGGATGATGCAGCATCATCAGCTTATGCGGACCAGTGAGAAAAGCTTTAATAACTTCAATAACTTCCAATAATAAATTTTCAATTACTTCCAGTTGTGACCATGATTATAAATTGACAAGGAAAAGCTTATTTATCCTTTGTATTGCTTGTGCCTTTGTTTGCGGTTCATGTTGTTCGCTTATGTCTGGGTGAGTCAATAAATGCAATTTTAAAATAACATGTTTCCTCATCATTTCGTTCAAAGACTGCGATAGTGAAATTGATTCCAACCCAAAATGCCACATTACAAGTTAAAAAGGCTTTAAACCCAGCCAAATTATTTCATATATCCACTTAGGCTTAACCTATGATTTTGTTTTTTTACTGAAAAGTATTATCATTTTGAGTGATGATGTTACTAGAATATGAAATTCAGTTCGATGAGTAGGGGACCATTACACATATATTTGAAGTTTGAACTTCATGTCGATTAAATGTTTCTGAAAAAAAAATTTATAAATAATTGTTAAAATAAGATATGAAAATATCACTTAAGTATTAATTTTTAAAAGAATATGCTAGAATATTTTTAAACTATAATATTTTGGGATTTTTCATATATTCTGCAGCGTCATGTGTCCTTAAGATTACTTTGTAACATTGTAGCTTGAGGGATCTTACAGCTACTTGCCCAAATGCATGTTATTCTAAATTAAATAAGCATAACAGAATGTTCATGTCTAAATTGATAAAATTCACCACATTTCGCAGTAGAAAAGTTCTAGTCTAAAACTGAGATCATTCCAGCCGCTGCTCCGCCGATTCCGGCATTCCGTCTTTCACAAGTCTGCGGTGTTCATCTATCGTGGTCCTTGTGGTGCGGCTGCCCCCGCAAACTTCACCAAGCGCTATCGAAGAGAAAAATCCCAAGAGCGAAGCAATAATCAAGATTGATGGAGGTTCCTGTAAATTTCCGAGATGACCCTTTAAACTCCCTGGGTGGGCTACTATCAAGCCCACATCACCTCTGATTGGCAAGTGCCACATATCTGCATATAGCTCTCCTCAGTTTAGTCCCATTCCATTGGTCCATGAAAACAATAGGCTGACATGTCTGATTCCAACTCCGACATTGTATCTTGTTCGCCAACAAGATGGGTAAATCGCATTGTCACAATGACACTGAGGGTGTATCTTTTTTAAGACCAGCCGACATTCTTCATTCAAGTCGTTTGCGACCTACATGTGGTGGCTGCGGTAGCCTAGTGGTCAAGGTATCGGATCATGGCAGGCATGTAATGAGTTCGAGCCCTGTACCACTAAAGAACCCGCCGTATAGTGGAGCGATGCACGCTAAATTTGTCGAGAGCTCAAACGCCCTCCCGTTGGTATGGTGTGGTAGTTAGGATCGGGGGTGCCAGTTCAGGTGTCATCCTCGTCACTTGACCATCGTTCAAAATTACAAGGTTCGTCGCCAAAAGCCCTCGTGTAGCTTAACAGTGCGACGTTGATATTCACTCACTCGCGACCCATAAGTGTGAGGAGAAACCCAACACAAAAGATTATGTTCATCGGAGCTTCTAGCCAAAAGATTGTTGAGACTAAAGATCATCTGGATGTCAGCGAAAGAAAAGGTGTGGCGACATTAAAGCCGTTTTCGAATCGGCTCACATGTGTTACGCCTTAGTCATGAGGAAATAGTAGCCCAACTTTCTTGGATGATACAATGGCCTTTATACGTCAATCTTGACAAGTATTGTTGGGGAGGGTTCTACTAATTAGCAGATATTACAATTTGCTTATGAAGAATTTATTGATGTCTGTTAGCACTAAAAGTGGTCGATAGCGGTGTCACTAAAATGAATAGACATGACTCAAGAAAACACAACACAGTGGACTGCTAAAAGCTCTTTGTTTTACCCACACTATGTACAAAAACAGTTACAATCCCCAACAGGGCGTGGCCGGAGCAGCGTCACAAGCGTCTTCACCTATGTTATGTGTGAACCTATGTCACCTATGTTATAAGTGAACATAACATTCACTTATGTTAAATGTTATGCCACTTAACATAACAACTTTCACTTATGTTAAGTGAACTTAACATTATGTGAAGGATGGAAACATCTCAACACCTAATGGGTGATAACTCTTGTGACGCGGCACCGGCCACGCCCTGTTGGGAATTGTAACTGTTTGAACTGTTTGTGTATAAAGTGTGGGTAAAACAAAGAGCTTTTAGCAGTCCACTGTGTTGTGTTTTCTTGAGTCGTGTCTATTCATTTTAGTGAAACCGCTATCGACCTATTTTAGTGGCAGCATTTAGTGGTCCGTCGAGCCGGAGCCACGTCACAAGCGTTTTCCCCCGTTAGGTGTTGAGATGTTTCCATCCTTCACTTAACAATGCCATTTGAGTACACATTACTGTTCGTTTAAACAACAAAGATCTCCTTCCCACAGAATCCCTCGAAAACGCGCTTACGTATCTATACATGTATATCAATTGGAATTTAAAACGTTCTGTCAGAGAAACATTTAAGTAAAATTCAAATATAAACGAAAATACAATTAAAAATGATCTTTCCCAAATACGATAAGAGGAATCGTAAATAAAATTACATGGCAAATATGTTTAAAGAATACAAAAGATACATAATAGCTAGTTTGAAAAATAATTTCAGTACACTCTAGGTTCAAAAATAATTTCAATCAAATTAAGCAATAAAAAAGATTATACTTCCCTTTTAAATTTTTTTCTCTTATTGTTTTACATTTTTCTAAAAGAAGAAAATGACGATTGCCTAATAAATAACAAAAATGCTTAATATATAGTTTCGTTGAGACATAATTAAATAAAATTATGTCTTTTTCTTTCGTATACTGTTTCTTCTTTTTAAATATAAAAAAAAATACAAAAATAAAGTGAAATAAATTCACTTGTATTATAAAAGATATACTCCTGGGACTTAAAAATTGATTTAAAGCACTGTAATAATTTGATAAGTTGTAAAATCTATAGACAAAATAAATTTTTTGTTGAGAAAATATTTTTTTTGCAGAGTTTTTTTTTCCATTATATAATTTTATTTCTATTAAAAAGAATAGTATCTCGAAAGGAAAGATTCATGTATTAACTAAATTTTGGTATACATATGCAACCTTTTGTTTCAATATTTTTATTTAGCTCGAACATACTTCTTGCCCATTTATTTAATGTTTACTATTTAATAGAATTTTGGTGAAAAACAAATTTTACTAACTATATATAAGTCTATAATGAAAAATATTTTTTTGTTAAAGAAATGTTCAAATGCCTGATATAAATACGTTCTTTTTTTAATTCAATTATCTTTTCATAGTCTTATATTCAATTTGTAATTAAACTTTTTCTAGTTACTATTATATTTCATAAAAGTTATTCAAGTTTTGAAAAAGTTATTCGTTTATTACCTAAGTTAACGAAATATTTTATTAAAAAAAACAGAAATATGTTTCATTGTTTTTCCAGTTTTTTTTCAATCTACTATTAGCTCATTCTAACCCTATATATATATATATATATATTTATATATATATATGTGTATTGCTCAAATTTCCAATCGTTAATAAAACACTTTCTATGCATTCGATCCAATTTTTTTTGAACTTGTAGTAGATGACACTTGATGTTAATACATATTCGAATATTATTTTTTCAAATATTTATTTATTAATTAAATTAAATTAATTACCGGGTTTTGTCGCCAACAAAGATTAGTCTCCATTGTTGTAACAATGTAACTGTGTTAAAACAATGAGAAAAGTTGGCATCGAAAACCGGGTTTTCAGCCAAACCGGGTGTGCATTGTTACAACAAAGTAGACAAATTATTCCCTTTTTTCAATTCCCTACTATTGGTTCACTCTCTCCCTTTATGTATATATATCTTGTTCAAATTTTCAATCGTTAATAAAATACTTTCGTTTCATCCATTCAAAGTAGGAATTGACTTAAATGGTTTTTTTATATTACTTGTCCATTACTTCTTTATCAACAATAGGTTATCTGATACACAATAAATACTTTCCTCTAAGCAGAATAGGAAATATTAATGTAGACCACAAGTAACTCAGAGATGCGAAAAAATATATTAATTTTCGTAATTAAGCCAGCGGAATCTTCTTCATTAAGACATTTTCTAATTAGTAATATGAATTATTAAATTATAAGATAGTATATCTTGTGTTCGCTTCCAAGAAAGTATTCGAAATAAGATTAATGTTGCGCCATTTTTCTTTAGTCTCTTGAGATGACAACCTATCTTTCATAACATAGAAAATCCACGTTGTTCCATAAATGAAGGTGCCATTCTTGTCGGTGTAGCTTATGGAGTGGAGATTAAAATTAAAAATACGGTTGAGTACTGCTAGAAATGAAAAAGGCTGGAAGCAGTAAGTATTTTTCTCAATGCCATCCAAAAGGAGAAGCCTTTGAAACTTTCCTCATTATTCGAATCATGGAACGAAAGAAGAAAAAGAATGTTTCCTCAGCAAGCAATGTAAAAGGCTCATTTAAGCTTTCACTTGAAGGTTGCTCAACTTTTCAGATTCATTTTTGGCGTTGCTTAAGTTTCTCTAAATTTTAATCTACCTCTTAAATGTAGGCAGTTCTTTCAAGATGATAATGATTTAGAATGCAAATATGTTATTAAATTTTCGTAGCTTTTGAAGAGAGGTAAGAAAATTATTTTTTTTCTTCCTTTGCCACTCTCAGATCTGTCTTAATTGTCCATTTAGTTCTGTTTGAAGTGGAGAGAGAGAGAGAAATCGCTTTTTCCTTTAATTAAATGTGGAAATTAACTCAGTTTCGATTTTTTTTTCAGTAATGAAGTTATTAAAAGGTGGTAAAAGTTTGTCACATGTAGAATTAACAGACTAGAAAAGAAAAGATTCGGCAGAGTATTCTAAAGATAGAATTTATTTACATGATGTGATTGATAATGGAGAAAATATATTAATATTTAGAGGAATTTCGTTGATCTTCATGTTTCTTTAAAAAATAATACTCATTAAGTCCCATGTTGAAAAAAACTTATTTTACAGATATCAGAATTGATTTTTCATATAAAGTATGGGCATTAGTACAGATAATGAAATATTTTTTTCAACTGATACTACGTTGTTGAATCCTTATCGAATTTTGAAACAGATTTCATACAAACATAATACCATTTTACAATTTAAGCATTTTAAGTTACCAAAGGAACATTATTTTAAGGCCAGTTATATTTTCCTTTATACAAGGGAGAGATAGAGAGAGGTATATAGTGTTCCAAATATTGGAACCATTAAATTAATGTATTGATTTATAATTTTTACATATTATACAACTGATTCTACTAAATCGTGTATATTGATTATTTCTAAAATCATGTGGTTCCATTTCCGTTTATTTAGATACTAAGTAATATAGCATTCTTTATATGAAAAGTTGCTTAAAGGACATTTGTGTTATCTCAAAACTCTTTATACATTTTAATTGTTTATGTTATGAATCCAGGAAATTAAGGAACTTGAAAAAAACACAGCAGAAAATAAATTTTCATTATTTTTTGTGTGAATACATGATAGAAAATAAAATTTAAAAACAAAATTATAACAGTCGAACCTCGAAAACTTTTTTTTTGTACTAAGTTGAATTTCACGTATAACAATTTACTGAAGAAAATTCATTGAAACATTTAAATGTGTAATAGTTTTCAAACTGAAATGTATAATCACTGGTTTCCATGAATAGTTTAGATTTATAGAAAATAGAGTTGAACATCTAAAGTAAACACAATTATTATGCAGAATTTTCTCTATTTCTCTAGGTATACGTATAATAATTCAAAACTAAAAAAATCTCAAAATATATTCCATATTTTTACACATAGAAGAATAAACTTTAGATTTAAGGTACACATTGAAGGAGATACTCGTTTTTTTAGCTTATTTGATTACCAGGCATTGTGATCTACTCGTGGAGGAACCGTGATGTGAGTTCGATAATTCTGAGGATTTCGCGCGCGTTCCTGACAAATATCGTCTCGAATCAGCCACGTAGGCGTGAAACTCAGTCAAAACAAATCGTAAACATAAAAATAACTAAAATCCGTTAATCAATTAAGTAAATTTAGTTAATGCTTGGAAAATCCACACACGTGAATAGTTATAAAGGATTAAGAACTTTACTTTTCTAGCAGAAGTAGCAAAAACGTGGTTGGAAATGGAACACCCCTCAGAAGCAGCCACTGTAATTCTTTCAGTGGGTAAACCATCAAAGTTATTTTTCTAAAGGAACACTGGTATCAATTGAAATAATTATCGTAGTTCTGGGGGATTTTCACAACTTCCAAGCTGTCAGCAATTCAGTACTGCAATCCTCCTCTAATTCTACTTTATATTCTCTAACTCATTAGGATATCTTATTTCCTCTGTAAGAAGGTGTTAATTAAAATTTGAAATGATATCTAAGAAAACAACATATTTGATTCAAGAATGAAATTTTGTGTGATAACCTTTATATACTCACGCTAAATACCCGTTGATTCAAAAATAATGTGACCATTTTCAAAGCCTCGTGAATTTTTATTGAATAATGTTATTTAAATATAATTTCCAATGTGGCTTCTTTTAGCATAGGACACTTAACATAAAAGCTTAAGCCAAGTCAAAAGAGCTTTTTCGAACATTTTGGAGGAAATTTTCTAACTTCCTATTTGACTGTTTTTGAAGCTCTTAAAGTGCTCTTACTTTACGTCTATTTAATTTTTTTAAGTATCCCCATAAAAAATATTCCCCAGGAGTACAGTCAATGGTAGCTATTTCTCAGAAAAAGGAAATTTTTTTTTTTTTTTTATCTTTCAGCTATTTTATAGTTGATTTTGCAGTAGGACATGGTGCAAAAACTTGGTGAAAAAAATCGTTCCTGGAAGGTACAGATATTTACTTTCTTTGATGATGCGCTTCAAAACTTTTTTCTGATAGTATGTGCCTTTGGACAATTTTAGCCTTTGGTTCTACTAAAAATAGTGTTGTTAAGCCTTGAGAGGGAATTCCCATCCATACCATAGAACCTGATGGCCAACTTGCCTTTTGTAAAACATCTGCATCTTTTAGAAGCTTTTCTAGAGAAATAGGCTGTATCTTCATTTCACCAGTTGTGAATGACGTATTAAATTGTGCTTCATCCGATGCTATCCATGTTTCGTATCTACCTTTGCATAACATTAAATACAGAGGCCAAGAGCGTTATCTTCGTTTTTCTATGGTAATTGTAGACATTTGCTGACAGACTGGTTTATTCAGTATTTTATAGCCAATTTTCTATACCTGACGACAAATTGTTGATTGCGATGCCTGTAGTTTCTTTGTCAAAGTTCTTTGAGGCAGAGGATTTTCTACTACAAAAAGTATTTTCAGCTTTTTTTTTTTCATTATGAACTTTTTTTCTTTCACATTTGTTTCACTGAAGCTTTTGATTGTCAGCCAAATTTTATATTTCTTTTTAAAGTTTGGATAGAAATATATTAGAAAAATGTCTTTTCTGCTTCATTTTTAATAAAATTCAAGCAACCATCCTTCAAAAGCTTTAAAATTTCGTCTCGGGTTTGAGGATCAAATTCAAATACCATAATTTACTGCCACTAATAAAAATGGTTAGATTAGTAATTAGAATGTTTCATTTTAAAAATAATACTGGTAGTAACATGATTGAAATTAACCATAAATAGTAATATGCTTTTGAAATTGGTCACACTAGTTTTGGATCAACCGGCACATTTACGAGTAATGTGAATTTAATTAAACAAAAAATATACTTTTTTAGTAATATTTTTATAGTTTTTCTTGTAATTACTTACAATACTAACTCTCGTGTATAAACTCATCAAAAATACATACTGTATATTTTGCCACGTACATATAGATCTTTGAATCTTACGTCCAATTTCCATCTCGCATTGAAAACCATTAAAAGAAATCACTCTATTCAAATTACTGAGCATACCATATCTATATACAAATAACAATAAAACTATTAAATCGTATACTAAAGGAATTCATTCCATTGGGAGACCATGACAACTTATTTCCAGAAGAAAGTCTTAAAAATCTGTGAATTCATCATAAATATGGCATACATTTCATTAATCAATGTTATATGTGAATCCCCCTTGAAAAGTGGAGAGAAAAGTACTGGATTTCAAAGAGAAAATAGTACACTTTTAACCTTGAGATAATTAATCCTAATTAAGAGAGTGAGCCATATATTATGAGTGATTAGAATAATAGCAGGTGCTGACCTACGATAAGAATAATTGGCTCTCATAAATGAGTAAGTTAATCTTTGACAATTATCACATGTCAAGGAATCTTCAGAGAACGAATAAACCCACGGGTACGTCCCTGACCCAAACAATAAATTTGATCTACAAACATCGAACTGATGTTCCGTTTATTTAGTAGCTTTTTTTCTTTGGTATAATTTTTTTTAAGTATCTTTTACTAGATTTTTTGATCATCATAGATTGGATTCGTCTTCTTACTTTTATATTTATATTTCTTTATCATTTAATTAATTATAAAATTGTCAGGGATTGTTTTCATCGGCAAAATGTTGATGGAGGAATTTACATATATAAATTTTGGTTTCTATTATTTTTAATAGAAACCAAACAGAAACTATAATGAACTATAATAACTACAATAAACATAAATGTTTACTATAGTTATTATTATTCGTGATCAAATTTTATACCTATAACTTTTTAAACAACGTCATTTTCTGTTCTTTGATAATTTTTTTGAATTCATAATAAACATTTTTGTTTATTTTTTAAAATTCTTATACGTATTTTTTTCTTTATTTACCACATGTTGAGATTTTGGTTTCAAGTAATAGCTTATAAATTACGTTATCCAAGCTGTATTATACAGTTTACTGTATAAAGAATATTTAGCCGGTGGTCACTCGCGCCTGTTTTTGCTACCGTCGTTATTCGCGGGGTGTAGAGAACACCCCAAACTTTTAACACGTGTATTAAAGGATGGGGGAAAAATTAAGTCAATTATGCTACATATTTATAAAGTACCAGATGTTTTTTGTATTATGCAAATAAAATTATTAAATTTATTGCACACAAATAAGACTAATATTAATTTAAACTAAACCTACAAAATTTTCATTTTAAAACATATAATTTTATATTTTTTTCATAAAACACAAGCAAAATGTTTTTTCCAGTAATAAACTTACTTTTTAATTAATGTTAAGGATAGAAGAAAGTAGAAAACAAATATTTTAATCATTTTCCAAACATTCCGAGCAAACTGTATCCATATGCTTTAAGCACATATTTGTTTTTCATTGAAGGCAAACACAATTGGTTTTTACATCTTTTACCCGTGGACAAACAGTGCAGAGCCCCTTTTTGTTGAATTAATGCTCTTTTTACTATCTTCTGAGTCAGTAAAGCTTCTTTTGAATTTTTTGTCAATAATTTGTTTCCGTGAATTTATTTGTTGTTTCTTGCTCAAAGTTTCTTCCAATTCATGTGCCATATTCATGAGATGAACAGATTGTTTAATATGGTGCTCTTCTGAAATTAAAGTCTTCGAAATCACTTAATTCATCCTCAGAATCTGTCGATACAGTATCTAATAGACGACCGAGTCACTGTTGCTCCTTTTCCCATGGAATTTTTGCAGTAATTTCTGAAAAACGCGTTTTAAAAAATTCCAACAAAAATAATATTTTACAATTACTTTTAAGTTTTATATTATGTTTATACTACATTTATTGAAATTCTAAATAAGATATACATGCATGTTAATATATTTCAAAATAAAATATTAACGGAAAGAGTGAAACACTTACCCTATTTTAGATGCTTCGAGTACGAAAATATAACTCAATCACTCGCGGGGTGCTCTCAGCACCCCAGATAAACTTTTGAAAGTCATTACGTTTCAATATTCCGAGTGAGAGTGATTGAATCAGGCCTGAAGATTCAATGACCTAAAATGTGCAGCTATAGAAAAATTTGTGGTTCTGCGCATTCTTTGTGGGATTCTAGGAAGCGTTTCTTGTTGCTCTGGTGTACACAGCACCCCACGTGAGTGATCGCGGGTTAAGCGTATTACGTATTTGAAATCAGCTGTACTTACATACTGTACTTAGCTTACTGTTATTTCCAGGGTGTCTCCAAACACCATGTACAAATTTAGAGGGAGGTTGAGAGCATCCAGAGTAGCCATAATTATATAGGAAAGCATGGGCGGAAACGTAACACTAACGGGATAAAGCGACACAATTACAGTAAGACTGCAATAAAAGACGTAGTGAAAACGCTTTATTACAAAACCAAAGAACAAAAAAAAACAATAAAATAAAAGTAAGGTATTAAATCAACACAGGAGGTGTTTGAAGCTATTGCCATTGTGATGTATGCACACCTTGACACCGACACGACATGAATTTGTAGACATGTCCAAAAATAGCGGGCGTTTCATAGATCGTATCAGCAGCGATTGATATTCTTGCCATCAGGTCCATTTCAAAATTGACGGGCAACAGTCATGGCTCTGAAAGATCCATTTTCAGTCAGGTTCTGATGCATCTGAGTGAACGTTTGATGATTCGGTTGCCACCTCATAGAATATCTTTCCCCAAACAAGCGAACAACAACAAGTCCATTCTCGTTGGCTGGGTCATAGATGAAGTGAATATCCGCCAATTTGGAGTTCGTATAACGATTCATGTTCATCACACGCTGTCCATGTCTGAAATAAAGAAACGACATCTGCCGACCTTGCGAGCTCACGTACAGCGCCATCTATTGCTTTCCTATGTAATTATGGCTCCTGAGGATGTTCTCTACCTCCCCTCCAAGTTTGTACACAGCATTCGGGGCCACCCTGTTTTTTTCAAAATCCATCATGAAAAATTTGATTATTAATTTTCGTATTTTTTATTACTAAAGTTTTTATTTATAAATAATTATTTCGTTTATTATAAATGATATTAATAAAGATTTATTAAATACATATATTTGTTCTAAATTTATCATATTTACAATTTGAGGTTAAATCCCTTTAAATGTGGTTTTTTTAGTAAGAGAAAAAGTTTAATGTGTGTAAATAAAAGCGAAAATAAAAAGTCTCCTCCGTAAGTGATGAAATTTATAGCTTTCATTACTTCACACAGCCTATCCATTTCTTTCGAGGTTGCTCTCTTTTATTACGCTTGTTCAACAAATGGAATTTCTCGTTTCTTTACATATACTTCCCATTCCCTTCTAGTGCTTTGTCATTGTTTTTCTTTCCAGTGACATTTATGATACCTATCTGAAGTACGTGAATCGAATGGGCATGTACATGAGTACATGTGTGATTAATAACGAACAAGAGTTTTCGATTCAAAATTCGTGGACATCTTCCAAGAAATTTGAAGCCAGATGGTCAAAAAGCAGAGATGGACCTCATTAAAAGAACTAGTCCGTGTCTTTTGCTTTGATTCAGTATGCGTGAGAGATCTTTTAAAACTCATTTATTGTAATATTTCGTTTTTAAGGGAAAATTGGAACTTTTTTTTCTTTTTCTGTACAAAGTCTGTCCAAAGGATTTATTCTTTTAATCAAATTCTTATATTGCAGAAATGAAACTATAAAAAATAGAAAAAATATAATGTTTATTTTCAAAATATCTTTTGGGTAAAGTGAAAGGACGTTTGCTTCATATGAGAGTTTTGTTTCGTATTTTATATTTTCTAGTTTTCCACACTATAAGTAATGGTTCTTGGTTGCTTACGAAAGCTTTCATTAGGATGAAAACTCAATTATTAATACTTTAAATGATTCTGCGTGAGGTACTAAATATTTATGTATCCAAATAC
Organism: Trichonephila clavata; assembly: GCA_019973975.1. NCBI lineage: Eukaryota > Metazoa > Arthropoda > Arachnida > Araneae > Nephilidae > Trichonephila > Trichonephila clavata. Next base: position 10,697 of record BMAO01038016.1, on the reverse strand, counting down.
GCTTAGTAAAACATTTTTCCAAGTTTACGAGAATAAATTCTTATGTAACAATTAAAAGATATAAGAGCATAATGCATAAACTTATTATCATTTAATAGTCTAACAATTATAACTATACATATAATACTAATTGTATATAATATAACACAAGCTCTCTTCATTATAATTAGAGATTAATATAATAGCAAGATATAAAGACTGCTATTTAAATATTTTCACAAATTCGGAAATAAAATGATATAATATCAGTTCTTCAGATGTTCAGTTATGAAGGAAAACTAACTTTTTGAAACTTTTTTAAGCAATATGAAATATTTTTGAAGAAGACTTAAGTGACGCAGATGATGATTTATTGATAAGGACTGAAATAACGATTTAAAAAAATAACAACCAGTAAAATGTTTCAAATTTATCATATTTAAAACTGAAATTTCATAAAGTTTCCTAAAAATATCTGAAAGAATTTTTTTAAAACTTAATTTTATTTATTTGTTTCAGACTGAAAACGCTAAATTCGAACGTACACAATAAAGCATTATTTGATATTAATTTATTATTTTAATATTATTTTGCTTCTCTATAAATACAACCTTTTCAAGAGCAGGGAAATAAAAATGTAATGTTCTCGCTTAACATGTATTGATTCAACATACAGTATTTTCTCATTTTAATATATATTTAATCAGATAATCTGAAGAACGCAGGTTTTCTGAATTGTATAAGCAAATTGTAAGAACAAAAGTTATTTAACAATCGTTCGAACAATTAAGTTGTATTTTTTTATACATGGAATTCAGCATTTATAAATTAGATATTATGCAAACTGCATTTAATTTCATTATATTTCTTTAAGTACTCCAGTGTAATAAAATGTAAAACACATACATTTTTCATAAATCTACATTAAATTAATAACAAGAAGTTACATAAAATTTAAGATAGATTTTATCTTATTGGAAGTTTTCAAAGGTCATTTAAGAAATGTTTTACTTAATTCTGATAAACACCCAGTACCTTTACAAAGTCAAATAATAAAAATAGGGAAAACCTTTTCCTTTCCAGCTTCTGTTTCTTTTTTTCTTTTCCCTTCAAATTTCCCTGATTATCATTGTCAACAGCAACTATAAATCTCTTTCATCCGAACTTCTGCAGAAGTTGTAGAGAAAAAGATACCTGAAGAATAAAGAAAAGACATAAAGCTACTTTAACAAGCTTTCTCTGTGGATCATCATTATTATAAGGTTACAACATTGGTATAACGAAGACAACGTCATTCCAAATTGAGTACAGCCTATCCCGTCTTCGTTAGAAACACAATCGGAGATCTTCGAAATGAACTTAATTTTTTGCCGAAAGAAGGAGTATGCCTTTTGTAAAAGCTAATGCTATATTCTAGTGTAGTAAAGCAGAAAGAATATTCATACTCATATATATATAACCATAAGTTACTTAATGTTTATTAAATTAATGATTTAATTTTCAATACATATTGAAAAAACTAGTCTGCTATTGTTCACAAGATGTTTTCAAACCAAATAAAATTTTAACTGTTAAAAACTTGACTTATCTATTTAGTTACCAGATAGATTAGTAAAAAAAAAAAACATGGCTTTCATTTAGAAACACTATAAATAATTGTACCATAATTAGAATTCATTCCCTTATCTCTGCAATAAATACATATTTGGTTGATTTTTACCATTGGATATATTTTATTTTTAGGAAAATACGTTTAATACCCAAACTATATCAATTTTAAATGAGGGATTTGATTTTTGATTGATGTCGCATTCTAAAGCAGCAAGACGACATTTAACTAAGGAAACCCTAACTTGTTGCCAAAATGTTATTGTGAAATTTCTGAAAAACAAATAGTATATGCATGACTCTTAGCAGTCTAGATTATTAGATCAAAATTAATAGAAAATAAATCCTATCTGACAAGAGAAATAAAAAATTCCATTTTTACGAAAGAAATGTTCATGATTTTAAAAATATGTGATCTTTAAATTAGCAATAAATACATTTGTATCGGACAATTTTATTTTTATTCAAGTTTCAAATGAAGAAAATGAATAATATTAAACTCTTTCTGAATTAATGATGGTATTTGAATTCACAATTTTTCATATATTGAAATTAAACTGTTGCTTATAATTCAGCTTTGTTTTAAAAACGAGCTATCCATTAAAACTGTTGTTGGATTTTTAAAAACATTTTCAGATTTCACAATTGAAAAATACCGCATTTACACGAATCTCAGCCTTACTTCTATTCCGATGTTGAAACTACTGAAAATCGTATGCGGTTTAGAGTCGGAGAAAAAAAATATTCATTGGATGGGGCAATTAAAGCAATTACAGAGTTTACGTATGTATTTAAAAATTCATAATACTGGCAAAACAACTAAGCATTCCTTTGCTAGTTACAATTTTAAATTTATTTTAATTTCATAGCATTAGATGTCGAGAGACTATTTTACACTATGTTTCCTTTTTTTTCACAAAAATATGGTGAGAATTAGAGGTGCAACTAGGAATCGATGGTGCCTTAGATTCGATTAAATACATTAATTCGAAGTATTTAATTTTTTTAGTTGACATTTTAATAAGCAAATGACTTTTTTCTTTAATAATAATTATATTCAAATACTTATATATTTAACTCTCTTGACTTTATGTTAAATACAAGTAGCAATTTTTATAGAAAACTTTTTTTGTGGATTTTATATTAAAGTAACTTAAATTAATTCAAGTTAGAATTTTTTTTTAAATAGGTTAAATATTTACGATATCAAACTGAAGAATTTTTAATACTTTTTGATTTTTTTAATTGTGTTACACATTGATGTAAACATCTAAGAAAGGCTATTAATAATTTGCAATTAATATAATCTACATAAAAATGACTTTTGAAATATTTATGTTTATGAGTGCCGTGTGAAACAAAGTTAATTATTTTTTATGTTATTCATCTCTGATTAAAAACAGATTTTTTTAGTTTCTTTCAAAGAAGTTAATACAGGAAAAATAAAGTTACATTTTAGGCTTTTATAAAGTACTGAGAAGTAGAGGTTTAGTTCTAATATTTTTAAAGGAATTTTTCTTATTAATTACATATTAATTTGTGATAAATTTAAAATCATGTTTAAAGTAAATAGCAATGTTTCGTTTCATAAAATTCAGAAAGGATTATATTTTAAAATACTGAACGTACATGTAAACTTATATTTATACTAAAATTTAAAATATTGTTTAGATTTCATTAAAATTTAAATGCACTCCCCCCCTTCTCCAATATACTCCGGTAGGAATTATTCTATTCAAATGTTTAGATAAATTATTTGCATCTTCAGTCAGAATGTGTTTTCTATTCACTTTCTTTAGATATATATTTTTGCTTAGTGTCTGGATAGTTAATAACGTTACTAAAACTTCATGTAATACTCAAATAAGAATATTTGTTCATGATCAAGAAAATAAATATTCGACGAATTGTGTTATGAATATCTAGATAGGAATCTGCTGCATTATTTCACCTAAACAATAGCTTAAATTATTTCATTGCTTAAAGGAGTATTTGCATATGCTTACACAATTGTTTTCTCTAATATATTATACGCACGAACTATGGCTTGTTAAAACCTTACAGTTAATCAAAGTTGTACTTTTCAAGATTGTGTTTTATTAAAGAATTTGCTGCATAATATGAAATATTACTTTTGAAAAGTTTTTCTGTACGTACATTCGGTACTTGATCTCAAAGAATTCTGTTCTAATATTTACATTGTTAAACTACTTGCGTTATTTTGTATTTTTAATTCATTGTGCATTTATTTTTATATATATATATATAATATTAATTATAATACTTATAGTGATTGTGCCTCATAATAGAATTCTTCTGAAGACACAGTTTTATTGAATTCTGATTATCTTTTCTTATTTGAATGTTTGCAATATTGTATCAGTTTCATTTCAAGAAATAATTGTGTGTTAAGTTATAACTTTTATCTGTGTAAATTCAATGGTTATAAATATTTTTTTAATCAAATTATCAAGAATTTTTAATTTTTAACTAATTATTCTCACTTTCATTTAAGCTCTAAATATAGATTTTAATGTAGTTATATGTATTCCACTTCACTTTTAAATTCATTCCTTATTAAATCACATGATTGCATAAAATAAATGATGTTACAAAAAATTGTGAATATATTGGTACGAATTTCGTATAAAATAATGTAAATAATTTGTATTTGAATGTGCAATGTCTTTATATTACTCTATGCTATATTTATTACATGTTAAAATTGTAATGTTCACAAGCAACGTCGTCCCTTACGTTATAATGGCGATTCAATGGGAACTTGGCGAAATATTGGTGATAGAGCCAAGTTGGCATCATTTTTGGCGAGTTCGGGACTCTCTGGATTCTTCTAGAAATTAGTAGAGAAATCCACTAATTTCACGATCTACGACACGAGCGCATCTTTCCGGAAGTTTCGGTCCAGGCTATAAATTGAGTGATACTCGCCGCAACAGTCAGTCTGGTTTTGACTAGCGATTAGTGAACTTGCCTTGATCGTGCTTAGCTCGGCTGTGATTGTGAATTAGCTTATAAATAAGTGTATTTTTAGATACTGATAATTGTGTCTAAGTGCTGTTGAAGGTGTAAAATCCTTCTGATATTTATTCTGCGAATTTTGCTGTTGAATCCTGTGGTCTAAAGATTGATTTTCGACAATAAATTATCACCGCTGTTAAAGAACTGTCTCATTGTTTACAACTGATCTTGCACAAAATCCTCGAACCCCGATCTACGTAATATTTTTCTACAATATTTTTGAGAATAGTAATTTATTCATAAGTTGTTAGTATGTATGTCCACTTTGCACTTATTGTTCTCACAATAAGCGTGCAATGATCGGATGGGATGAAATGTTTGCAAGAAAGTATATTTAATTTATTCGCTTATTATAATAAGTATTAAGAACACATAATAGTTACAAATACACTGACCTCCCAAAGTTACGGTACAATGCATTTATAGAGGGCGCCATTAAAAATGACAAAATCACTTTTGAAATTTAATGATACGGGAACGTCTAATGTGAATATTACCTATTTAAAGTATTGAAAACTCTTGATTCTGCAAATAAGTTAGTCTGCAGAGGGCTTTTGTACTTTTACGGTAACAAGTCTTCAATTTTTCTACTACTACTAATAAAAATAAAGGTAAGATCAAAATATAATTTTGTATTATTTATGATTATCTTACAGAAAAACGATATTCGAAATGTATAAATTATATTCTAGTATATTTAACATTCATTTCTACACCTTGAGAAGGTAATTCCTGTATTTTAGTGAGAAACAAAACAGCAAAAAGTTGATTAACACTAGAACATCCATCGGGGTGAATTGAACACCGGAGTCTGTTTAGTTTGTTTTCTTTTACACATTTTTGCAGGGGTTTTAAAATTGTTCGTGACTTTTAATCATTTCACAGAAAATTTGTGGTTCATGGTTAAAAAGGAGATATTTTTCAACTAAATATACTTAGAACGTCCGCTGGTGTCGTTTTGACAACAAGGCAACAGCTGTCGTTCAGAAAAAAGGGAGTTCACTAAGTACATGCCATTAGTAACAAACTTCCGGAAGTAATATCACACATATATTTGACCTATAATTCCGTGAAATTGGGTTCACAGCGGAAATGTGTCAGTTATACTAAAATCGTTTTGTAGCATTTGCTTATCTGCTACTACGTACAAATTACATATATGCAACAAATTTTAAAAATCAGGTAAGTAGTGAATTTAAAGCTTTAACAAATTCCCTAAAACGCAAAAAGTGAGAAATTAAAGAGTGTAATAGAAAGTCAATTAAAAAATTGTGGTCACTTGCATGAAAATAGTGAGTGGAAAATGTACAATAAAAATTGAATATCCCTGTATTCATAGCAAATGAGGTATATACAAAATAGTATGTATAAAATGATAAATAATGATAAAAAAACGCATTCTCACAAAAATTATGATTTTGCTTATTATACTAATATTTATGAATATTATTGTTTTATTCTATTCTAGAAGATTAAATAATTTGTTTTGTTAAATTTTTTTATAATAACATATGATTCGTAACATATGATTATTACATGAAAAAATATTAAAAATGCTTAAAACTAAACCCTACTAGACAGTAGTACAGCAATTATTTACTTATTACAATTATTTTATATCACGGGGTTGAAACAAAACCGGCGGACCTTTAAAGGTAATCAAAATCCCGGACGTTCTAGTGTTCAAGAGATTATATGTTGAATATTAAAGAATCGCCCGCGCGTATTACCATTCAAAATTTTTAAAAAAAAACAGAATAATTTTTTACAAGAGAAAGAATGTATAAGAAGAGCAAGCCCATGTACATTTTAATTCAGTCATTCCCATTTGTATTTGAAAATAATTCCAATTACACAAAACCGAACACAAATCAGTGCAGATTTCTTTACAAATAGAAAATTACAATTGAATAGTGCTCAGAAATATTTTTCTTTAATATATTTCCATCCTAAAGCTAATTTCAACTAACCCAGTAAGATATTCTACAACAAGACAGTAAGTGAAGCGAAAAAATTGCGTGAATGAAACGTGATGATATTAACAATGCACTTATCTGAAAAATAGAGCTTTCGGCTCAAACCACATGTTACTAAAACCCACTTTAGTAAAATAGTTTTAAAACGTTGAACTCATGCAAATGTCTACGGAACTATGAGATTTGCGCTAAAATTCATTCTAGTATATATAACTTCCATTTCTATTGGCGATTTAAAATTTATAATGAATTTTAGAGAGAGAAACGATAGTACAATGAAAGGATAATGGAGTCAATCAGATTGGAAGCATCGGCGCATATGATTTGATAATTGAAAATGGATTTGATGAGAAATTAATCATTCTTCCGCAAATAATGTTCACAGGAATAAGGATAATTTCTAGAAGAGCTATTTAGAAGAAAAGAAAATGCTGTAAATGTGTTTTGAATTTCTAGAAAATCGCGCTAAAAGGTTTCGTTGACATGTTTACTTAGGATGAACAGTTCTCATTAACTTTTCATGGATATATAACTATATACATTATATTTAATTATATTTTCATTAAGTCACATGTACATTTTTATTTACTTGTTTCTCTTCTGGTATTCTTTATAAAGAACTGTTTATAATAAAGGTATTTCCACACCTTTGCATTCAACACACGGAATATATAGGGTTGTCCTAAAAGTATGACAACACTTTCAAAAATTACTTAAAAAATAAAGGTTTTCACTCACTACTGTTATATTCCATTCAAGAAAAGAATAAAGTTTATGTTCAATGAAATACAATTAGATGGCACAACGTCCCATTTTTCAACATTCTCATTCCAAAATGGCCCCAGCGCAAGTTGTAGCATGGTTTATCGAATTTCAAACTGCAAGACATATATAGCTTGAATGGGGTACTAGTAATTTGTAGTTTGAATGTGAAAAAAATGTTCCCCGGGTGATGGATGAAAGAGGAAGTTCATCAAAGGGACTCCTAGGTCCCTAGATATAACACATATGGACTTCGTGTATTGTTGTTGCTAATGCCACCTGTCTAACGTAGTCAGAACGAGGCCCACGAAATTCATCATAAAATCGGGCTAGATTGTACGCCTGTCGTTTGCCGTAGCTTTGAGCACCATGCAGATGAGAGTACGATTTTGCTCGGTTCCACTTCAATTTTGAGGGTGAATACCCTGGGAGTGGTCAGGGCTGTCCCACCTCTCTTCCCCTTCCACCAACCTCACCAGAGGACTTGTGGCTCTACAACTATTTAGAGTACCCCCATTAACCGCGTAAGCACTATACATTTACAACATCCATGCCTTCTCCACTATTCGAACCCAGTCTCTTTGGCGAGTGTGTGAATATTAACGTCCCACTGTTCAGCTACACGAGGGCTTTTGGGGACGGTCCGCGTAATTTTGAACCATGGTCAAGTGACGTGGACGACACCTGAGCTGGCACCACCATCTCCTAACTACCACACCACACCAACCAGTCCCTATGGCACAGCAGTCAGCTTCGCTAACCCCTGTATAGGATGGGCGACTTCTTATTTTAAGTATATGTCTAAAACATTATTTACAAATCTTCAATTTCTGACAACTATGAACTGAAAAGTACAAATTACAGTAGCCATTTAAATTATTTACCCTGCAATGCTTCGTAGAATGCAGCTAAAAATTTCGTATAAATGATCGTGCAATAAAGCTTTGTAAATAAACGTTGATATTTACGCATAAAACGTTATATTACGTATAAATAGAAACGTATAAAACGTTGATATTTTTAATGAAACAAAAAGAAAGTAAATATATAAGTAAATATATTTAATTTTTTATTTTTTAATTAACATTTGAATGTATAGTCATACACTTTTCAGACACACGGTATTAAATTCCTGGAAATATAGAAAAAGTACATAATTTAACATGGACGATAGTTAAGAAACTAAACTAAAATTCATAAAATTAAAATGTAAATATGTGTGAAGAAACAATTTAGTTAAAACTTGTCGTGAAATAATTTGATATCCAATATTTAACTCAGTCTTATTAATAGACCCTGATAATATAAATTCAAAATTTTAAATAATTATTTAGTGGGGAAATATTTATGAAAAAGATAGGATTTTAAAAATAGATAATTAAGAATACATATAAATAAATCAAATTGGGAAATTAAAATCCAGGAGAATCTAAAAGATATTTTTATTCAAGAAATCGTAAAAAAAATTTTAAAAACAAAATTAAAAAACAACAGTTAAATTGTATCAGATATAAAGGAATGAAAAATAGAAGCAGTTTATTTGAAATGGAATTTAATATTGTTTATCGCTTTGTTTTTCGAATAATATGCATGCATTCTTCATCAAGATGTAAATAATATGTAGATTGAAATGTATTATGTAAATAAAAATAAGAATGACTTGTATTGATATGTCAAATGTAAGATAAGATTATCAAAATGTGTTTTATAACATGAATACAAATGTATTATATGAACGACCATTTCTTTGTTAAATTGAAGTCTTTAAGTGTTTTCAAATAGAATAATAAATAATCAAAAAGGGCTTTGGAGTTGCAGTAATCTTAAATACGATGATTATTTCTAGATAAATCAGATCTTAAATGAGATCATATATTTTCAAATAGATTCTATATAAGTAAAAAAATCTTCATACCAAAGACATAAAACTTATTTTAGATAAACTAGGGAGGGGGGGAGGACCCCTGACCCCCTGATGGTGGAACAAACTCCATTGTATAAATTCTACAACTTTCAGGTTTACATGTGTTGTAGAATATATATTCTACAACACATGTAAACATGAAATGTAGAACATGTAGAATATATATTCTAATTTCCAACTAATCTCTTCTTTAAAAATGCCCAGTCCTCCATACATTTCTTCATTTGTTCCTTTTTCACACAATTTGTTCTTGGCGCTCCTCTTCAGTTAAATTCAACTTTTTGCTAACCATTTTTATTAACTATACCTTATGCATGAATAAATTTATTTCAGCATCACGAAAAACTTTTTTATATATAGACATAGATAAATAAGATAATGCCGTCGACCACAGAACTCTGATTTTACTAAAACCCTTGTAGTTAGTTGTTCTATTTAACGGAAAATAATAAACTTGGTATTTTTATAAAGCTAATAAAATGGCCTATAAAATAAAATCATAAAAAAGTTGTAACTTTTTGGCAACATTCACAATTTTAGGGTAGTCGGATACCTTAATCACGAAATTAAAAATTTGTTTCATTTCTATATTGCTAAATTTTATGATGTAAGCAAAATCCCAGATTCAATTAAGTAAATGAAATTATCCTTCGAAATTTAATTATTTGTTTTCTGTGTCATTTTGAGCTCTTTTGACAATGTAAACTATTTAAACCTCAAAACAAAAGACTAAATTACATACGATATTTATTATTGATTAACTGATATAAAATTACTTTATATATTATATATATTTATATATATTAATATATTATATATATATATATATATTATATATATTAATATATATAAGCCAGTGCTTCTCAATATTTGCGACTCATAATTCAATCATAGTCCCACCCCTCCATACAATAACAATGTATTGAATTCAATAATACTATATTTTGAAGCAAATTCTGCAATATGACTTTAACCTCTTAAGTTTCACCAGCGTATATAAACATCTCACTCAGTCACAGCGTTAATTGCCCCGGACGTATATATATGTCTTTCCGAAGTACGATCTTCTCTGTGTATTGCTGTCCATAAAATTTCTCCGAAGGCTTTGGAATGAAATAAAAGGACCTTGACAGTGTTTGTGAAGGATTTACTTACTTCGGAGAAGGTTTTACTTATTTATTCCTTTACATCACATACACCCCACTAAGTGGAAAACGGGGGCATTGGGGAGCGAATTACGTAAATTTTTAGCGTCAGTTAAGGGATTAATTGTAATTCGTTCAAATTATCACGAGAGATCAGTGTTAATGTTTGTAAAAATTTTATACGTGACAAGTCCATAGGGTCACTGGTATTTATTACATGTGTTCTTAACTTAGTATTGTTAAATTAATTATAAATACATTGTG
>BMAO01038015.1:109482-183370 GCA_019973975.1 Trichonephila clavata | reverse complement strand
TTTATTTTTGCTTTAATGAATGTTCAGATGAAAAGCCATTGTACAGAATTGTTGCATTTTAGGTAAAAATGAAAAACAAGTTAATATTATGAACACAATGTTAAACTTACCTTGATATTCTATAGATAAATTTTCCATGAAAGATTTATGATAGATAGGATCAACTGTAAGCTTCTGAATTCGAGTAGGAAGACATAAAGCTCGTTTAGGTGAACCCAAAATTGTAAATTGAAGCATAGTGTCCAAGAACACTACCCATTCATCAGTCCATTTCAACAAACCTTTATTTCCTAAAAATTAAAAAAAATTTAATCAAATTGACATTACATAGAAAAATATGTAAGGTTTGTAATGTTTTATAAAAGATATTTTTTTTCAAGTGTTTCTTTTAATTTTATACATAAAAATATATCTGTTTAACTTTACACCTATATAATAATTCCTTTTTAAAAAGAAAAAAAAAATTACCTTCAATATCAGATCCAGCAACACCTTGAAATGTAGGGCCATAGTCATATCCTCTCAACTTCAACTCTTTATAAATGTCATTTTTATTCAATGGCAGATTTTTGAGATCACTTGTCTTTAGATAGGATTCAAAATCGGTATTATCTATATTCTCGGGAGAATACACACGTCCAGTGCAAACAACCATGCCACCTTCTGAGATTTCGAATTCACCTCCAGTATTTGTTATGTTAATGATGAATTTAGTAGAAGCTAAAATAAAAAAAAAATTAGATTAATTTTCTATGAACAAAAATAAATTTTTAGTAAAACTGGTTGAAAAATATTTTGATCTTAATATAATAATTAGCACAGTACTATTCTTAACTTTAAAATACGCATCTAAAATTTAATACATAAAAAAATTAAATAAATACATACATTCATTGGACAAAAAATATCTATGGATTTTTTTCCAAATCCCTCCAAAAATCTACTTAAAAAACTGTGCTATTTAAATACCTTAATTCATCATACTTATTTTTATGAATTTTCCCACTACAAATTAAAAAGAGTACATAATTTAAAACATTAAAACAGAAAGAAAGCCAGTATAAGTTTTATACTAGTTTCACGTATTTCTCCTATATTGATAACTGTTAACAATATTAATATATTTGTATCTTTGAAATTTATTTAAATCTCTTTTATAAATTTCTCTTTCATTAGACACCAAACAATGTGATTGAACCTTACTTTTAAACTGAACCAAATCTTACTTTAAAGCTTAATGATAAAAATGAAATAAAAACCTTTACAAATTATAAAGCACTTTTCATTTTTTATGCACAGTTTTCTGATACTTAAAAATTGTTGAATCTTCTTAACCCTGCATGGATTAAAATATACAAAGACACTTTCTGCAAAACTTTAAAAAATCACACCTGTTTTAGACATTACAGTAGCTCTGTGTATCTTTACTTCTTCAAAGGTGATAGGCAATGTATTAACCTCTTTCCCTTTTAACTCAGCCAAAGCCTTCCAAGCCAGTAATAGGTAACCAGTAGCTGGGAAAAGACACCTTCCATCTATACAGTGTCCCAATATGTACTTGTCGGCAGATTCTTCAGATCCAAGGTTAATTTCGGTAATCATTTGAGATTTGTTTGAGTTTTTGTCCCATTTAGCTACACACCAGCTTTCAGAATGATCCCACTGGATTAATGATGAAATCATTGGAGTGCATTTCGGAACAGGAAATTGTACTTTGGAGTATAATTTCTCAATATCAGGATTAAGACCAGAAACATACAACCTGAAAAAAGATAAACATTACATATGCGGAAATGTTAAAAAACTCTTATACAATTTAAGAAAAATTTCAAAGCTGAAAAGTTAAAATTAGAATACTTAATATCTACTTTACTTAGTACTTTGAAATTATCAAGTCTCTTCAGATTTTACATTTTGATTAACAAGTCATAAGATAGATTTACTTTTTTCTAACAGGGTATTTTAAACAGGTTATATAATACATAAAACACAAAAATTAAGTCTTACAATCATCATACATAATGTGAAAAATATATAATATGCACTTTATTGGACATATTAATACCTTACCAAAGTAAAGTTATTTCTATTTCAACCTTCATCCATTTATTTTTTGTAGTAATAAGTACAGATGGTCACAATTCACTTGTTATAAGTTTTATAAAAGGCACATTAGCTTTAAATTCATGTTCAATAGTTTGTTTTTTAAAAAAATAATGGCAATGAATTATTATTACAACTAAATAATTGTTAATTTTTAATTGATTTTTTGATAAAATGTGGAAAAAAATAAAATAACTAAACATAATATTACACAAATACATGCACGCAGTCTGACCCAGTTAACATGCAATTCAGTAACATAAAAATTTGTATAGCAAATGGTTTTAAAATAGCTTCTTTGATAGATAATCGCTCACTTTAAGACATAGTGAAGAAAATTTCCCATTTTATGAAATTCAGACAAATCTTTTTTTTTTATGCTGTAATGACTTTATGTTATTTTATATGTTCCCGTTTCTCAGAAAGAATTTAAATTTAGATTTTTTTTCTTTGAAAGGCATTATTTTTAAACTATCATGATGTGCAAGATGGTGTGTACATTCAATAATTTTGTATTGGTCAAATTTTAAGAGTCAAAGATATTATTTATTATAAGTGAAATAAGAAGAGAATAGATGAAAAAGAGAGAAAGATGCATCGAACCAGGCTCTGATCACACATTCTAAGCTCCTTGAAGTAACAGACCTATTTAGAGATTGTTTCAAGTAACTAAGATCTCAGATTATGAATCAGCAAATAAGATCTACCATGCAAAAGATTAAAAAGTAACGAAATGCCAGCATCAAACAAGCACTGGTAGATTGATAAAATAATAAACTAAATTTTTTACAAGTACTTTAAGTGTTTAATAAAAGGTACTTTATTTTTATTTCATGATGGACTGAAATCACACAAAAAATTAATATCAATGATGGAAATATATATCATTATCACTCAATTTATATTATTATAATATAAATATATTTATATATTTATCATTATTTATTTATACTAATATTGTAACTCGCAATTCCCAGAATCTGCAGTTTAGTAACTGTGCTTATGTGATATTAGCAATTGAAAAATCAATTATTTATAATTTAGTAAACCTAGTCAAAAAATTTCATCAACAAACTGCATATTATTTTCTAAGTATAAAAAGCATTGCTTTTGCAAACAGTTAAGTCTATAACATTTTTTGCAGGTACTATTGTGAGTGTGCAAGTGATACAGTGAGTGTGCACAATCACTATAGTGATTGTGAGTATGCAATTTTAACTATCATTTTATAAGTAAAAAATAAATTACATACCACACCAAGATATCCATTTTAATTATTAATTGTAAATTCAGAATTCCAAACATTTATTAAAAGCAAGATTTGAAAATGAGGCAATTTAAGAGATATCTTACTTTCCAAGACTGGTTAGAAGGTGAGCGGTGTTGTCAACATTCCTCTTCATAAGTCCTATATATTCAGCATCAGCACCAATTACTCTCTTTAGAATAGCCTGGAGTAGATGATGCGGTGCAATTTCAATGACAATGGCATCTTTAGGAACATGATGTAGAGCTTCATGAAACAATACTGGTGAGACTAGATTATGGACAAAGTAGGTAGCACCTGCTAATTTAGCATCCGCTTTATTCCATTCGGGTTCGGGATAGGATGAACTTACCCATCGACTGCTTCTAGGTTTAGGGTTAGGTATAACCTGTAGAAAATGTTTACCTTTAGATAGATACGACAATAAGCTCAATACTAAAATAAATATTGACAGGAAAACCTTGAATTTTTCTTATTCACACTTCTTTTTAATGTAAAGTATCAAATGAACATAATATAGAGCAACAGATGTATTTTAAAAAAAGTTTTTATTTGAAAATATTACTCTAACCCACTTTTTAAAAAATAACCATTCTGTTAAAATGAAAAAAAAAAAAAATGTTATACAAGTTGAAGTTTCTTAAATGCTATAATAAACAAGATATCAATCATTGGCATGGCCAAGTAATTTTAATGCATTTTTCACATGCTGTATATTACAATAATGAAACTAATGAACTTTCTACTAACAGAAAGTAGTACTGTACCACTCCTCTAAATGTACTACTATTGAGCTGAAAAGAAATAATGACACAAATCTGTATCAGCACTATAAAAAAGCGAAATTTTTTTTATTTTTTTATAGAAGTTAAAAAAGTAAAATCAGAGCATTTTATACTTGTTTTCTGAACTTTTTTTGTGAAGATTTCCTCCAAAATGCAGGTAGATTTTTTTAAAAAAAACTTTTTGCAAACAATAAATTTACTAGGTAAAATTTGAGAAAATTTTGTTATAAACTAGTGAAATTCAGGAAAATTTGGGAAAACTAAATATTTAAATGGGGAAATTATTTTTTGGGAAAATTTAAATATGATTTAGCTCATCTAGGGCACAAATGCGACCAAATGCCGAAAACCCGAGGTCAATTGGTTGCTTATTGGCTGAGAAAAAGGTACCACAAAATATGGAACGAAGACAAAATTTGCGTCCTAATAGCACTTTTGTTCCACTACGTGAAAAACGCGCTAAACATGTCCTGAAGTTCCTTAGATATATAATTTCAATACTGAATAAAAGAAATCTAAAATGAAGTCAATTTTCCATTAAATTATAAAATATAAATTTAAAAAATAACATATAGAGCTTTTTTTCTAATTTTCAATTACAACTGTCCTGTACAGCTTAAATTGTAAAAATTAATTAAGTAAATAAAGATTCCTATAAATAAAATTTGATTCATAACCAAACAAATTCATATATCGGTTTAGGGATTTCAACACCACATAAAAATTCTAGTATATTCTACTTTTGCAAAAGCATAAACTATACTATACAAGAATATATGCATAGTAACAAGAAAACTTGAAATTAACCTTCTCTAGAGCATCCTGGAGCTTTTGAGCTGCAGGAAATATGTACTGACTATGGAAAGCATATCCACAACTGTCAACTTCCCTCGCAAAAACATTTTCAGCTTTCAATTTATCAACAAATACTTTCACACTATCTTTTGGACCAGATATAGTGACAGAATCTTCAGCATTGTGACAAGAGGGAAAGACATCTTTTGGACAACATTTCTGAGCTTGAGACCAAGTTATACCTGCAACACAGAAACAGAAATTTAAGTATATAATAAATAGCTAGTTAAAAGATAAACATGTATATTATAGGCAATTAAAAGTTGATGCTTGTATTCTTTCAAAATATATACACAAGTATATCATTAAAGGTATTTACCAAGAGCAGCCATAGCTCCATGTTCTAATTTAGCTTCCTCAACTGCTTTACCTCTCCAATAAGCAGCTAATATCATTTGTTCAGCAGTAAAAGTGCCATCAGCATAAGCACAGCCTAATTCTCCAACACTGTGACCAACAATTCCATCAGGAGTAATGCCAATATGATTTAGAATATCTACAAGGGCAACCTAATAATAGAGTAATAAAATAATCAATACAAACCATTGAAAAAAAGAATTGTTATGGTGTGGTAACTATACATGAAATACGATGTCACTTTACACAAAAGATAGAAATGCTGAGAAATCATTACCATCAGGGACATCTTAAGGCATGGGCGAACTGGGCCCCACTTTCGGTGGGGGCCTCATTTCGCGTTCTCGACTTTGTCTTGATAAAATCAAGATTTGGAAAATTTTAATATCAAATATTATTCCTGTACATATTCTCCAAAAAATAGGGAATTTCAGATTACATGTCAACTAGCAAAAGTGGTAAGACGGCATTATTATGAGATGACCACTGTCCATGTCTAGGCCTAATACCATAAACAATCATTCAACTCAATTTGTGTCTAGGGTTTTGAGATTGTGAATCATGCACATTTATTTGTTTCAAATTACCATTTGAACGAGTATTTATGACAATGTGTTCTATATACTTTTTACTTTTAAAGATCTCAGGTACAGCTTACTTTTCAGGGCCTCAAAAGCCAGAAGCCTTTGAAGCCAGGGCCTCAAAGAGTTGTAAGATGTCCCTGATTGCCCACTGATTTAGAGAGAGATACATACCAAATACATTAATCCTATAACTTAAATCAATTAATCCCTCAACAGGGCAAAAAAGTTCTTAGATTTAACTGCACTTTACTTAGAGTTCAGCATGTCTTTGCAAAAAACTTTATTTACTTTATTATGACAAAACTATGTAAAGATGGTATTTGTTTGAACTCTTTATTAGTTTTACTACTATTTTTTTTCTCTGAACAATAAAAATCTAAACCAGAGAGTACATATGCCAACAGTAGAATATTATAAAAATTGCAAAACAAGTCAAACAGCTATAGATTTAATATATCATACAAATAAAATAATAATTAAATAATTTTAAATGAAGTTTCCATTTTTTTTTACAAATTTTTGTAGAAATGAATTACAACAAAATTTATTTCACAAACAATTATGAAACAAAAGAAAAATATTAAACTGGAGAAATTCAGAAAAATATCCCCCAAAACTGGTAATAAACCTACCTGCACAGCAGCTATTGACACAAAGGCAGGAATAATGCTTCTAGATTTTGTTTCATCCTTCACACCATTGGTGATCAGGTTAATGAGATCAAGTCCATAAGGCTTTAATATCTCTGCAGACTTCCTGATAGAATTGGCAAAAATTTCCAAGTTCATGAGTTGCTGAGCCATGCCAGGCCACTGAGTGCCCATACCAGAAAATATGTACCACACTTGTCTGTTGTCACTCACTACTCTCTGCAAAGATACCAAATTATGAAGCATTAAACATTTAATAAACATTTTAAAGATGAAATACTCTGTCAAGAGATGTTTTTAAATTCCAAGAAATACATCTACTGTTGCTGTATAATCTTTATTGATTTGGTCCATTTTGTACATAATTTTTACTCAAATATTTGACCTACTGCATTTTTAAAGCCCTTTACTCATGTTCTTTTCTATTTGAAAGTCAGCAAAAAATTACTTTATGGAATTTCTAAAGAAAATATCAGGAAAATTTTTTATTTGTGATCATCTTTTTATAACACAAATGACATAATTAATCTTATAAAAAAATCAGAAAATTAAATGTTAAAATTTTTAAAGTAATCATATAACTCCCAAATTAAATAAAATAAATAGAAACAGAATTACAAAATGTAATTATATATAATCAATAATATAAAACTTTTCACCCATTATGTGTATTATGTATTGAATAATAAAATATGAATATAACATAAAACAGCCTCTGATATTTCAAAGTTCGCTTTTATAATGAATGCAATTTAGCCTGATTTTTATTCCATTCTATCAATTTTACTTCTTCCAGCTAACTCACCCTGATTTCTCAAATTTATGCAAATATATTTAAACAAAATCATAATCCAATTTTTAGTCTTCCTTAATAAAGTTCATAATTATGTAAAAGATATTACACAATTTTTTTTTTATATAATTGATGACTGACAATGATAGAATGAGTCATTGGATGTAGTAGTAATTGCAATCTATATATTGTTTTTCCTGCTTGTATTTGATTCTATTGTGTTCATTTCCAGCTGAGGCTTGCTTTTGCTGTTTCTCTCAAATTATGAATTATAAATATATTTCATCAAGAATAGGACAACTTGGTTTTTGATTTTATGATCTCCATGCAATCCTATATGATTATGTAATCAATTTCTTTTACTACAAACTAAATGCATTTTTGAAAAAATTGAAAAGGATTTCTATTTTTAAATTGTCTTCCATAGTTCCATTTATATATCACCTTCATGAAACTAATTACTTGTGTAAGTAGAGGATTACTGTGTATTTATTACACTTAAAAAATTTATTCTCATGGAAAATTGCCTATTTAGTGTATCAAAATTTTAAGAATGAAGTTGTGTTATAAAGATACAAATTTACATTAACACATTTACAGGATTTTTTTTCCCAAGAGAAAACATTTAAAATTTGATTCCATGAATTTAATATTAGGCAAAAAATTCTTAAATGTAATTAATCAGAAACAAAGTATTACCTTGATGTCAGCCACTTCTTGATCTTTCATAAGTAACTTATATCCACGATACGGTCTTGCCACACTTGCTGCATAAGCTGATTTATGAAGAAGTGCAAAAAATTCTCTAGGAGGCATTTTTTTCTGCAAATAGTCAAATAAAAATTGCACATTTTCTTCTGTTCGTCCACTGTACAAAGCTAACTGTGGAACTGGTAGGTTTGAAATTTCCTGCAGCTTTACATTGGCATCATGAGACTTCAAAACAGCATGGACATTCACACCACCAAAACCAAAACAGCTGAGAGCAGCATATCCACCCACCCAAGGAGTAGGATTAGACACTATTCTGACTTGACCATTGGTCAAGGCTGGAATCACAGGATTTGGTTTATAGAAATGAAGATTTGGAGGAATGAGTTCATTTTCCATGCTGATGATGATTTTGACTAAACTGCATAAACCTAAAATATAAATTGAAATTCAGAAAAATGTACACATAGTGTAACTAAAGATTAAATGAAATTTTTATTTAAGCAACTATTTAATATCAGTTATAAAAATCATTATCAGAAAATAATAAATAGATTAAATTAAAAATAACATCTTTGCTATTATGAATCAATTAAAAAAATGAGATAAGAATAAGGATATAAGTGATAAAATTGATTATAAACAGAAATACTAAAAAAAAAAAAAAAATATTTACCAGAGGTTGGTTCAGAATGTCCCATATTGCTTTTGACTGATCCAACTAAGAGAGGTTCTTTCCTGCCTGCACAAAAAATTTCTGAAATAGCTGACATTTCTATGGGGTCACCCACAGGAGTTCCTGTTCCATGAGCTTCAACAAAGGAAACTTTCAATGGATCTAATTTGCATTCCTCATAAACTTCTTTAATCAATTGCTTTTGCATTACAGCAGATGGATATGTTACACCTGGAAATGAAAAAAAAAGAATTAATTTAAATCTTTGTTTCTTTAGTATACGACTTAAGATATCATAGATGGTAGAATCTTACCTTGATCTTTAAATCCATCAGTATTAGTTTTAATATGTACAATAGATGCATATTTCCTTCTAGCAACATCAGATTTTTGTAGTAATACTGATACTATAGCTTCACTTCGACCATACCCATTGCCTATAGATAGAATAAAATTAGACTATACAAACATGCATGCACAATATTCTAAAAGATTTTTCTAAAAATTAATGAACTGGATCAGTAAATTGAGAAACGAATAATTCTAATTAATAAAAAAATGAACTACAGCAAGAAGCAATGTTTTAAACTGAATTTCATAACACTAAAAAATATTTTCCAGCCATGAAAGATATTATGATATGCATTTTAAATGTCATACCTTTAAATAAAAACCTTTGGCCTTTTTAAACTCTTTTCAGCATAAATATAATCATTCAGAGAAGTTAATGAAAAATGTAGCTTAATATAATATCCTAAAATATAATATACAGAGAGCAAACTTTTAGCATGATTCGTGAATTTTTTTATTATAGCTAAAGCAAAGTTTATGTAGGATAATGATATTTTAAGGATTCCTTCCTCAGCTCAATCAGTTACTTTCGACTAAGTTATAGCTTCACTTAAACTATTTGACTAAATTATAGCTATTTTTATATTATAGCTGCCTATAATACAAAAATAGCTTTTACTAGAAAAGCATAGACCTTAATTCTTTGATAAGTTTGTTTGAATGTAAATTTCAAATGTAAATAATACAATCGTATTTTTAAAATGCTTTTTATTTAAAACTTTAAAAATATATTTTTTTAAAGTCATACAACTCTATTTACCATATAGCTTCATATTGAAAATTTTAATTTTAAAAGAATTCTATGTCTTGATATTTCAGAAGTAATCAAGGTTTAATAATTTTAGCAAGAAGTCAGTACCACAATATCCATTTATATAAGTATAATTTATTTATATATATATATAAGAAAGTTAAATTTATCTAAGCAACAAGTTTTGATGCAATTGTGCGGATGTTTCAGAAAAGGGAAAAATATAGAAAGTATATCCTTTACATAAAAGATAATATTAGTTAACAATTTAATCAAAAGTTTGAAATGTTGCTAAATTTTTCTCACCAGCAGCATCAAAGGATTTACAGATTCCATCATCTGAAAGCATATTCAGTCTATAAAACTGAAGAGCTGTTCCAGGTCTTAAACATAAATTGGCTCCACCAACGATAGCAGCTTCAATATCCCCATTTTGAATAGCATTTACAGCTTGATACAAAGCTAAGGCTCCTGATGAGCAGGCAGTATCCATCACTAAACTGGGACCTGGGAGGAAAAAAATCAAAGTATAAAAGTTTACTTCCAATCAATTGCTGAAATTTAAAATTAATTTAGAAATAGTTTGAAATCAAAATTTAAATTGCTTCAAAGAATTAGAAGAATTATTTTTGCATATTTATAAAATGTTCTTATTTGAAAAAAGATTCTAGATATTGTTTATTAATGATTTTTTGCTTCATTAACAAACTATCAGAAACGGACATACCTTAGATTTCATTCTAAATATTAATAATAGAGTAAAATATTGCATATTTTTGCAATGCAAGAGGTAAAATCATTCAAAGGGGTACCAAACAAATTTTTAAGTCGGGGCTACATAAAATTTTTCTATATCTAGTTCAAATATTGATTAAAAAAACCGGCACAGTCCAAACACATAATTTATGATTTTTTTCCCATGTAATGGAATGATATTTCTACATCATGGGTGTATTATAAGAATGAATTGTGCTACACTGCCTGCAATTTTGTTTTTCAATTTATTCAAAGTTGTAAAATTTTAACCACATGGAGAATGAAATGTTAAAACAATAAAAAATAAATAGAATGATTGTACAAATATAAGATTAAAAGCTATGAATTAATGATGAATACACTAATATGGGTAAAAGAGCACTTGAGGTTGTAGCGGTACCATCTATATAAGCCAGTAACTACCTCCGCACCACTGTGATCATTTTGGTGTAGTGGATAAGTTACTCGGCTTCGGATCCAAAGGTACCTGGTTCTATCCTACAGGATAAGCGCGCTACTTCATTGGTGACCCTGGCTGAACTCAGAAAAACGCAACCTTCTGATGTGTCATGGCGCCATCTACCTGCAAGCAAAGTCGTCAAAAACTCACTTGACGCAGCAAAGTCGTCGAACCCTCTCGACGCAGCAAAGTCGCCGCACCCACTCGGCGCAGCAAAGTCGTCACACATATGACGCAATCAACAAAGTCGTCTCACATATGACGCAATCAACAAAGTCGTCTCACATATGACGCAATCAACAAAGTCGTCTCACATATGACGCAATCAACAAAGTCGTCTCACATATGACGCAATCAGCAAAAAGCCGTCACAACTCATGACGCAGCAGCAAAAACACGCTTGATTAAACAAATACATCGTTCGTTCGCCCTCCACCGACTCACTGGTGGGGTGTATGTAGCGGTACCATCTATATAAGCCAGTAACTACCTCCACACCACAGTGATCATTTTGGTGTAGTGGATAAGTTACTCGGCTTCGGATCCAAAGGTACCTGGTTCTATCCTACAGGATAAGCGCGCTACTTCAAGGTAAAACAGTTTTTGAAAAAACAGGAATGTATCTCTAGTACTATAAGATTTTACCTAAAATCTAAATCCTGATGCAACAACTTTACAAATAAATATTTACCAGAATATCACTGTATAAAATCTATAAAAGGACTTAATAAAAGGATTAAAATTATGTAATATAATGCCCCCCCCATATAAGCTTTTAATGTAAAAAAACCAGCAACAAAAAAAAAGAAGCAGTAACATCTATTGTTTATTTTTTACCCACCCACCCACAATTTAAGACAAAGAAAATCAGTTAAAATTTCATAAAAATAGCAACTTGGTACAAAATTTTAAAATTTTCCAACTACAAATAATAAATGATTTAGCAATAATGCAATAATTGAAATAAGAAAAACTATTTATAATATATTTTCCAAGGAAATAATATAGATTGTTTTAAATACTTATACCTTTAAAATCAAAAGTGTATGAAATACGGTTGGCAAACATGGCTCTACAACAGCCAGTCATGCCATAACCATTAATTTTCTTTGCATCACGGCAAAAGAATTCATCACTCTCAGATGAACAGTTTCCAATGTAAACTCCAATGTTTTTGCCTCGCAACTCATCTGGATCATATCCTAAAAAAATGGAAAATGTTAAAAGACAATATGTATTATTACATAGCTTACATCATTATATTTAAGTATAAAGCTGTTTAAAAATATGTTTTCTTTTAAAAGAATGAATAGCCATTCTGTTCTGAAAAAATAGAGAAAGAAAATAGTATAAAAATTTCAGCTATACCTAAAAAAAAGCATGTATTAAAAATATTTCACCTGAATTTTAAATATAATAAAACTCAAACACAGAAATTACAGAATTTCATTTCATTATTTAAGTATTAATAAAAAAGCTCATAATACAGCAGAATACTTGCATAATCACTCTTTTCAGCAAAGCATTTAATGAAATAAATTTTCATGTTTTGACAAAAATAGAAAGTTTAATTTGGAGAAATTTAGGAATAAATTTCTCTCCCTGAATGATTTAAAAACAAAATATTTGATAAGCATTTTTATTAATACAGTGGCAAAACATAATTCAAAAACAAAAATAATGAAATAATTGCATTTTAATTAAAAAAAAAATTATTTCAACATTTAAAATAACAGATGCCTGTGCATATTTGTTTGCATAACAATTATACAAGAAAAATAATACACATTATACACTTAACTTCAAGACATTCCCCTGCAACGCCACTTAGAGATCTGTTTTCACAAAACCTTCTTATAGCTGATCTCTACTCTATGAAAGAAATCTCTTTATCAAATATAAAGACTGTGCGTCTAATAGTTTAAAAATGGAAATAATTATCTATAACGCCCCTTAAGTCCCCTCAACGCCACTTGGGGGCAATTTTCACGAAACCCATTTTTAGCGTATATCTACCCTATGAGAAGAATCTGCTTACTAAGTTTCAAGACTGTACGTCTAATAACTTAAAAATAAAAATTTATAACGCCCCTTAAACCCCCCGCCCCCGCAACACCCCTTGGGGGTCTTGTGAGGATTTTTTGAAATGTTCGACACACGGGAAAAATTATTAATTATTAAGTATTTTGAGTGTTTTATTAAAGTTTGTTCAAAAAAGTTTTTGGCTTTTTATTTTTTAAATCACTGATATTAAAAGTTTTAAAAATAATTTTTATTTAAACGCAACGATATTGATTCATTTCACAGTATGAAATTCAAAAAGAAAATAATACTATGTGATAAAAATATATTTAAAAATATTTCCTTATAATTTTTATGATATTTTTTTTCTTATATTCTACTGTTCTTCAGTAAATCAATCTTTAAGAATAAAAAAAAACCATCGGTTGTGATGGGTTATATGAGGGAATTCCCCTTTTTCTACGCAGCGAGACTCAAAACTACCTCAACTTTTCCCATCTTCCAAACACAAAGCTAACGCAACGTGAATGACCTTGACGAAATTCAGAAATAACGTCGAGAGAACCGAATGAGCATCCCTTACGGGAATCTGGCAACGTTTTTTCAGGATTCTTCACATTTCCGGCTATAAAAAAATTATGCCGTGATAAATTGAAATGAAAACCATCCTATCTCTCAAGTTGGATCGAACTGCACATGGTGTGCAAATTTTATTATAATCGGTTAAGTGGTTCAGGAGTCCATTGAGGACAAACATTGTGACGCGAGATTTATATATATAAAGATATATAAATTACATTTTTAAAAAATTGCCTCTCCTTTTTTTCATCTTTTGAGGAAATAATTTAAATGCAAGCTTAACATGTCAACTAGAGATGCCACAATTTTATTTTAGATTACATTTTAATTCTTTCATCAATATCAGGAAGAAACACAAACCTAAGACAATTCCAATTAATTATAAGAATATCAAACATTTACAACTTAATTGTTGTATTTTTTAAAATGAATTACTTTTTATCAGTAAGTAATTCAACCATAATTCCAAAAGTAATACAAGAATTTAAGAATATTTTATTATTAGAAATATGTATAATTTCTCTTTATTTTAAACTATTCTATTATACCATTATTTTATAGTAAAAGACTAACATACTTATTATTTTACATAACTGAATAAAGTAATTACCAGCATCAACAATTGCTTCATATGTTGATTCCAAAAGAATTCTTGCTTGAGGGTCTAACATATGTGCTTGCTTGTTATGCACACCAAAAAACTGGTTGTCAAATTTGTCTACATTTTTTATAGTACCCATTTTTCTGGGTAACCCATAGAGTCCTAAAGAGAGAAAGAAAAAAAAAGTCAGATTACCACTGAATTTCAGAAAAAACCAAGAACAATTCTTCTTATTTTCTAATAGTTCTTTCTTTCTTTCCTTTTAATAAACACAAAGAGGTTCATTCGTAAATTGAAATTATTAATGGATTTACACAGAACTTTCAACTCATATAGTAATAAAAACATAAAGATCTGTTGCATAACTTTTGTGAATAAAAAAGCTAATACAAAAACTAAATTTTATTCATATCATTGTTCCGTAATTTTATTACAATAACCAGATTTATCCAATTTGTACCATATTCTAACTATCTATTTTAATTTTACAGGGACCCTATTTTTTAAGGGTTTAAATTTTTTAAAAGTCCTGTAATGATTATTATGTATCAAAGGCATAATATTACAATGTGAGTCATGTCACCTAAATATAATATGAATCTACATTTATAGGTTAAAACATAAAATTAAATAATAAACTGTAACAATAATATAAAACAATATTTTTTTTAAAAAAATCAAACAATTTGACATTAAATTCTTAATTTCTTGTTTAAAAAAATAAAGCTATGCCTGAAAGTTTGCTAATAATATTCAATATGAGCCCACAGAAATAAGATTAAATAAAGTTTGAGTGTTTTTAATCACTTCAGCATATTTCTTAATATAAATTTTCCCTACTAATAAAACTGTTTCAAGATTGATTTTCAAAAGTCAATGACGCATATTTCTAGATAATCTTCTAAAGAACTTAAAGGACAGATTGAAGCAAGGAAAAGTAATCCTATCTATGATCAGACAAAATTTTATCAATTATCTTGAAGTCAGAAAGCTAAAAATAGCCATTCACAAATCTGATAAACACAGAAAGTTTAAACAGTCTGAAAAATTCATTCACAAAAAGAAGCAATCCAATGAACATAACAAAGTTGATAAACACAGATACAAATAGTGATAAAACAAAGATTAGAAACCAAAACTACTTGTAGTACTGTTTTGTCAACATGGATTCTAACCTTAAATTTCTCAACAAATTTATGCTCTTTTTGCAAATTAAGATTTTTTGGTAGTTTGATTAAAAATATGCTCTACATGTATTAAAAACATGAAAATTATATAAATTATGTAATATATAACTGTTTTTATTCTTAGCTAAAAAAAGTGTGCTTAGAATAGAAAAAAAAAAATGATCCACTAAATTAAAGATTTAGAATCAATTAGACATTTTAAAATATATATTACACTTTTTAAATGAAAATTCTACTTTGTTTATATTTGTACTTGTCAAAATGTAAAAATATCTAGCAAAAATTACTGCAATAATGCTAATTTTTTTAAAGAAATATATGCAAATTATTAAATATAAGTTTCCATTGTTTCAAATTAGGAGAGTCTATTTAAAAAAAAAATATCAATCAATATGATTAGAATTCTTCAATATTACTTTTTAAAAATATTAACAATAATTTCTTTTGGCTTGTATATACATACAATAATGATAACTTTGTAAATCAGAAGGGGAAAAAAGTAACTCTTAACCCAAGTTAACTAGTTTTTGCTGTATTGTTTTTTAATAGACTCATTTCACAAATGACAAGACTAATTAAGGATACATTAGCACATCAATTAATGCCATATTCATCAATCACACAACTTGATAAAAATTGACTTATGTAAAAAATATTATTAAACTGGAAACTACATTAACAATACATTACAAAATGAGCAAATGAATAATCGAAAAAACAGTATTGAGAAATGAAACTAAAAAATACATTTACGAGTATTAATGCAATTAC
The DNA here is from genome assembly GCA_019973975.1 of Trichonephila clavata. NCBI lineage: Eukaryota > Metazoa > Arthropoda > Arachnida > Araneae > Nephilidae > Trichonephila > Trichonephila clavata. Next base: position 167,111 of record BMAO01038015.1, on the reverse strand, counting down.
CAGGTTCCCATCGTTTGTCATTTTCGGTGAGAAGGTCTACTTTGTTGTAGAGATTTTGACTGAATTCAGCTACACTGTCAGATTCAGGGAATCTTCCTGATATTCCAGAGATGATAATTTCACTTGGCATGATGATATTTTATATTAGAACACTTTACTTCTTTAAAGATGAAAGAATTTACATAGCAGGAAGGAGTGAAATATTCTGCAATATAAAAGTTAAAAATACATAAATATTCACGAAAGGGGAGGGGAGATTAAAGTAATGCTTAGAAACATATTTCAAGAATATTTGTTCATAACTTTAATGTTTTCTTATAATTTATAACTTAATTTCATTCTTATTAAATTCCAATTTTAACAAATAATGTTCATCTTCATTAAACACTTTTTAAACATACATACATACATAGAAAATCTTTTGAATTTGCATTCTACTAAATTTTTAACAGGAAAGTTTTGTATTTTTTAGTTCTAATAACTTAGTTTCAAATACATCTGGAAATTATATTTTTAGAAATATTAAAATAAAATAGTTAACCACAAAAAAGGAATACATCCAAAGGAATCTCTTTAATCCATTAGAATTTATAAAGAACAAAACATTGTTTCATCTATCAAATATTTATATTTAAAAAAAGTTAATTTTTTACATTGTGATGTTTTTGTGATTCTTTGTTTTGCAAGTATTTATTGATATTTATTTACAGCAAATTAAATTATAAGATGTACAACAATATCCATATCAATACTCTAGTTTCCTTTTTTCACTTTTTTTCCAGTAAATCATTCACATTCGGCCTAAAAATTCAGTTAAAAAAAAAGGATATTTTAAGAAAACTTGTAAATTAATTTCAGAAATTCTTTTAATAAGTCACCAGTTCTTTTTGATGTATCACTATAGTGCTAAAATCTCACATTTATTATTTAATTAAAAGTAGTTTAATGATAATTTGGGTTCATGAATTAATATTTTTTATTTATGTTCTTTACAAATATAACAAAATGAGTTAAAAAAAACCTATATTTTTTTTGGTACACTTTGAAATTAATTTAAATTAGCAACAGAAGTCATAAGTCATTTAAAACATAATCCCATGGAAAATTTTACAACATTTGCAAGAAATTACTGTATTTTGTTTTTTTCCCAAAATATAATCTTTTCATAATTTATTTACTATCAATACTTTTAATTAAGCCATTCTTTAAGTAGTATTAAAAACTAGAAAACTACTATTAGGAAAATATTTTTCAAATCATTTTCAGGCAACATAACATCATAATTTGAAAAGTAGGGCAACAAATAAATTAATTCAAGTTACATAAATTTTGAAAATGACAACTTAAAAATAAAAATAAAATCTCATTTCAGTTAGTTCTTTTGAAAAAAAAAATTCAAGAATAGACTTCAATGAGCTTCAGAACAATTTCATATCAGGAATCACAAAATATATTTTAATTATTATTTTACCAGAAAATACTGGTAGAATCAGAAAGCATACAGCATTTCTTTGATTCTAATAACAAGATGAGATTTATGTTGTATATTACAAATATTTTTTGTGGGCTGAATTTATCAAAAAAAAAAAAATTGATTTTAATATATTCAATCCTATTTCCAACAAGAAAATGCTCAATCCTGGTAATAAATTATATTTTAATGTATTGAAAAAAAAAACTCTATAAAGCCAGATATTCAACAATTTTCGACTGTTTAGAAAAACATAATGCAAGAGATCCACATAATGAATCCAAATCCATAAATGAAAACAGAAATTCAATAATAAGAAGAGTATAGTTTTTTTTAAATTTCAAGTAACGCCAATTCAATAAAGCCTTAAAAATTAAGATTTTTTTCACAGAGAAAAACATTTCTAATGCTTACTTTTGTATAATGAAAAACACTAATCCACACAAATGTTAGGAAGAGCGACTTAATAATTTGTTACAACCAGACACTTCTCACAAACCGCTTAAATGTCACCTAATAACTACCGGCAAGAGCCGCATCATTTCTATATTACTCCTGGATGCAAAACTATCTCTACCGCTGCAATGGTCCGATGTGCGGCCGTCTTTCTAGGAGCCAATCAGATGCTTAGATTCTCATCGCCTCACATGTCACGTGCTAGCGCATGACCAATACCTCCGTTGAATCAGACCCCGGTTCTTAGCGGTCATTAAATGGCCACGCAATGGCTTCATGAAAATGCCTATGTGGATCGAAGCAGTAAATATTGCATTACGGCGCATGTCTTCAAAATAGAAAAATCGAACAAAGTTAAATTCTCCACAACATATATATTTTTTAAAATTCAACGAAAACAAAATACTGTTGTGTCATAAAAATCAATTTTATGAATGATTTAAAAAAAAAATTATTTTTAATTAATACTATGCTTTATTTTATAAAATTCCTTATTTGTATAAGCCAGGCATTATTTTCTAAAACTTGAACCATTCCGACCTGTATTTTTCATATCTTATTTTGTTCTGAATGCAACATATTTAATTAGTTTCATCATTTATAACCGAATAAAAGAAACAAGCTTTGAGTTTTCAACGTCCTTTTTTACTGATAATTCAAATTGAGAAAAATTGGAGAATTTTTGCTGAAGGTTATTTTATTAAAAAGTGAAAAAATTCATTTTTATAAAATTTTATGAATTACTTTTTAAATTACTATCGAAGCAAATTTTTTTAAAATTATTTTTCGTTCCAGTTATTCTAAAAAAAAAATTACAAATTACAAAAAAAAAAACAAAAAAAAAAAAAAACTGCATTCAATTTTCTATAAAAATCAAAATTAATAACTAAAATCGTTCAATTTCAAAAGGCTAATCTGCATATGGAGCATGCGCAGTCATGCAATATTTTCTGTCCCTTTACATATGTGAAATATTGGCGAAGAAAAAAAATTATATCGGTAGGTAATAAAGTGAAGAAAGCAACTCTGACGTAAAGGTGATGTGAGGATCTTTATCACATTCGAAGGAAGGATAGTTTTTGATAAGGAATGTATATGCACTTGAAAACTCAACAAGTTGATGAAATAAAATATTCGTTTAATGAATCATTCATTTCTATTTTTAGGCGCTTGGAGCAAAAAATAGCCGAATGGTAGCAATCAATTTATCTGACATACTCAATTGTCCCAAGCATAAAACGTGAAAAATTTCATCCAAGATAGGGCAACGATGTTTCACTCTATCATAAGAATACAAAAGTATTATATATTATTCTTTTTTATTTCAGTAAATGAACTTGATTTTCTATTTTATAATGAACAATTATAATTAATTCAATTTTGTTTGTAATATATGGAATATGCGAACCATAATTTACATTCCGTTTTAAATGAAGACATAAATATATTTTTAAAAATTCATTCTTTTTGATTAATTGTAGGAATTTATACATACATTCAACTCGTTCTCTATTTGGATTTTTTTATATCTTTTTTTTTATCCGAGAAAAAAATTGATAATTTTTTTTGTTTTTTGTATCTTGATTATTTTAGCATTTTAAAATAAAAATATCTGTGAGAACAAACAAAATGCACTTCACTGATGCCACTCTTAAAAAGAAATTAATAATAATAAAGGAAGCATTTTAAAAAAACTGTCATTGTTTTTAATTTAGCTTATATACTGTATTAGGGTTTTTTTTCTCCGATGAATGGAAATATAAATATTATTATTTAAGAAAGAAATTTCTCTTTTAATAGATTATTAAATGTTCTAACAATATTTATTTAATTTTTGCAAGTTTCAATATGTATCGGAATTCAGAATTTAAAGAATCGAAAGTTTAAAATCATACACACAGATACGTGTGTTATTCTTTTTTCTTAAAATTTTTATTCTTTCATAATAACGTAGAATATACAGGCAGAAAATAAAATTTCTTTATAAAAAACTTTGTTAGATCATTTGTTACATTTTATTTTTACTTTATTTAATTTTAATTCCATACAATAGTAATTAACAAGCGATTGTTGTTTCCTTTAACCACGCCAAATTAATGTTTGCTTCATTTTCTTTTTTGCGCTGAGGATTAATAAGCGAGGGATATTTCAATGTTTGAAAACAACTGCTAACCAGAGGCGAACTCAGACGTGGGGTTTGGGATTCTAATTTCTCCCATACACGAAAGAGATTTTTAATTTTTAGCATAGAGATTACGTCTCCGTGCTTTCGCCTGTTTTTTTATTGTAAACCTCACTTACAAAAGTAGCCTCAGAATATACCACAGTTGCTATTTCTTTTTCACGCTCGGTTGCATTTAGGTTACAACGTTATTACACTTTATTTGTTCTCCGAAAATTCAAAGTGCTTCCAGAATAAACATTAAAAAATATATAAACATTTGATATTTACATTTAGTATGTTATTTGTAGCCATTGTCACAAAAATAGAAATAATTTTTAGAGGATAAAAACTGTTGAGTGAAATTGATCCTCCTTTTATAGATATGGAAGTATCAATAAAATGTAATAAAACATCTGCTCTCTCAATCGATAGAAGCCATATGTGGTGATAAATTTATTCTCAAAGACATTAATATAAAATTATTATTTTTGTTTTTTAATTGGTTCATAAGGTTTCCTTCTTCAGACGCTTTATATATTGTTTCAGCTAATCGATATAAATAACAAAAGTAGGTAATAAAAGTGAATAATCGAACGTTATAAGACATGCAATATTCTCCTAAATAAGCCATTAAAAGGTATATGGTTACATAAATGGATGATACCGATTTATTTTACTACATAACCAGGATAAAATTGTTTTACTAGTACAAGTCCGTAAATAGTAGACAGAGAATTTCAGCTTTGTAAAAACCAAACAAACAGCGGCTGACGTAAGTTAAATATGTTAAAACTTAAACATTTTCACGTTGACATAGCGTAAGTTTGGCAAGTGTGGTGCTAACTGAATGGTCAACCTCGTCATTGATCCGTGGTGCAAAATAAGGAGACAGGTTGGTTGTTTTACTTTCAAATAAACAGGAATAACAGCTGCGGAACCTTTAAAAAGTTCACTTTCAATTCAACAACAGTTTAGTTGATGCATTATTGAATTTTGATTTTTTTTTTATCTTCCGTTAACAAAAAAAGAAAGAAAGTGCTTGTTACTTAAGCCTGTTAGATTACAAAAGTAAAACTTGGCTTAGAAATTTGAAATATTTAAGAATATATATTATCTGCAGCACATCCGCGTTTATCTATTGCGTAAAATAATGCAATTAAAAAAAAGAATTTTGAGAAAAAGAAATCCATTGCAAGTATTAATTACCACAAAATGTTTATAACGGAAATACAAAGATAAAAAATTCAAAAAAAGCTTTAAAAAAAAAACCCTTTTTCCCTCTTTTTTTTTTTTTTTTAAATATGAGTTGATCAACAGAGAAATGTCATTCTAATGTGTTTTGTGTACTCAGTGTTTATGATGATTTCATTTCAAAAGTTCGGAGATAATTTTGTCATTTTCGCAAAAGACAAGAAAACATTTAAAATTTAAGGCAAATGTTACATTTAATTAATTATAACATTTATTTTAATTTTATAGAAAGTTTTTCTTGCCTTATATTGTAATAAATTATTCCAAAAAGGCTAAAAAATAAAAATATTTTTAGAAGAAAAAATCAATCATCATAGTCACATTATGAATACAATCACGTGTTTTCAGCCAATCAGCTCATGTGCTTCGCTGTTGCCAACTTATGCTTTTTGCAGAAACTTTCTTCTAAAATGTACAGTAGAACGTTGTTTATCCGAACGTTTATTATCCGGAGCGTCAAATATCCGAACCAAAGTCCGGATACGTTTTCGAACAGTGCAATACTCAACAGGTGAGGCCAAAAGTGACGGGAAAATCTAAGATGATGGATATTTGGGGAATTTCATTTGTGTGATTTGGTAAACATCTGCGAGGAATATTAAGTCAGTTTGTTTCCAAGTGAGGGGGTGTATACATACTCTTTTGTTGAGTTTTGTTGATGTAGAAACTTGGATGGCATGCGATGCAGAAGACTGAGGATTTCAAATGCTAAATGATGACGAGATTGTGACTTCCGTGCTGCAAGAAGAATCCGACCCTGTCGACGATGAAACGGATGAGACGAGGACAACAACAACGAAAGAAGCAAATGCTGATGCGTTTTTTGCGTTAGAGACAGCTATGGAGTGGTACGAACAATAATCAGAGTGTTGTCCTACTTAACTACTGCTGCTCAAGAGAATCAGAAACCTTGCAGCGAAAAAACGAAGGTGCGCAATAGTACATCGAAAAATAAGTCATTATTTTCCACAATAAAGGTAAAATTGCGACATTTTGCACCTAATTGGCTTTTTCTTCAAGCACGTTTCCCGCATTTGATGATTTTCAATATTCGTATAGTGTCCGGTTTCATATTCTGCATGGATTGCATTCGGTTTTCCATTATCCGAACAATCGCATATCCGAATCGCGTGTCTGGTTCCAATTGATTCGGATAAACTACGTTCTACTGTACATATTTGCCGACAATAATAATGCAACAAACAAACAAACACTTAGTTTGATAAATAAAATGCACTTGTTTTAAAAATACACATAATTTTTTTTAAATTTCGAAAGAGTTTTTGAAGAATTTTACTGCATTTCTTTACCCAATTATCAAACTTAAAATTTTATTTAACTTTTACAAGCATAAGGCTTATATCAGTTTTGAATTCCATGCAGAACATGTGATGGCATTAATCATGTGACCGTCATGAATTTAGCCCATTTTGACGCGGTCAATAAAGGAAAAACAAAATTATAAATCATCTTTCATAGTTATCAAACATCACACCCGAATTGTTTGTGAAAAAAAAAAAACTCTTTAGTTTAAAAAGATAATTTTTAGACGTCCTGAATTTTGATTTAATATACACCGTCGAGTCGAAACGTTATGAACACCTCCATATTTCTCAATGAACTCGTCTGAATGACGTGGAAGCCGAGACCGTGGCATTTAACTGCTGTGGAAGAAGGTAAGCTAATCATTCTTGCTTTTGCGAGTGAGGGGAAAGACGGCTGGTTTAAACAGATTTTAAAAAGGGCAAATTGTAATGGTCCGAAGACTCGGACGAGTATCTTTGAAACAGCATGGCTGGTAGGTTGTTTGTGTTCTGCTGTTTTTAATGTTTGGGCAAAGTGGATAAATAACGGTGAAACCAAAAGTAGCCAACTAGCTGTTGAATGTTTACACATCATCATCATCATTAAAAAATGACACCGGAAATTGGTTTGCTTAGGAAAGCAAAATCGACGCCAGACAGTGGGTCAATTGACAGCACAATTAATGCAGGCTCAAGTACAAATGTTTCGAAACACATAGCTCAGCGGACACTGCTGGATATGGGATTGCACAGCAAACGTCCAACTCGTGGGCCTTTGCTGACCCAGCGTCGTAGTCAACTACGCCAAGAGTGTGCTCGGAAACATTGAGACTTGACCATAAATAAGTAGAAGAGTTCCCTGGTACGATGAATCACGATTTCTCATTCATCACATTGATGGTTGTGTCAGGATGCGCCGTCTTCCAAAGTCGAACAATTGCTCCCTCCATGTACACAGGCTGGTGATGACGCTAAGATGACGTTCTCACGGGTGATTGTGGAACCCTTATTTCTGGTAGAAGGGACCATGAAAGTAGTAGTCCGTCTGAGCTTTGCGGATCAGTTGCCCTCTTATATAGCGTCTATTTTCCCGAATGGAAAGGGAACCTTCCAGCAGGACATCGATTCATGTCAAAGGGCTAGAATTGTGTTAGAAAGTTTCGAGGAGCATAAAGATGATTTCCAATTAATATCCTGGCTACTAATTCAGCAGATTTCAATCTGAGAAGCCACCTTTTAGTATTCACAGAAAAGCAGCGCAGAGATCAAATACCTTCAAGTAGGGATATCTCGACTTTACGTGGCTACTACTTAGACAATTGGTACAACCTGTCTCCAGTCATCTACCAAGAACTAGTGGTATGCATACCAAGACGAGTAGCAGCTGTTTTGCATGCAAAAAGTGATGTAACGTTTTACTGAGTAGGTGTTCATAAAGTTTTAGCTCTTCGGTGTATCTAGTGGCCGCGGTAGCCAAGTGGTCTAGGCATCGGATCGTGGCTAGCATGTCGTGAGTTCGATCCCAGTACCACTGAAGACCCGCCGTGTAGGGGAGCGATGCACGTTAAATCTGTCGAGAGCTCAAACGTTCTCCCGTGGTGTGGTGTGGTAGTTAGGAGAGGGGGTGCCAGCTCAGGTGTCGTCCGCGTCACTTGACCATGGTTCAAAATTACACGGACCGTCCCCAAAAGCCCTCGTGTAGCTGAACAGTGGGACGTTAATATTCACTCACTCACCCACTTCGGTGTATCTATCGCAAAACTTTTCTTAATGACATAAATGCTACGAACAGGCCCATACTTGAGAGTAAAAAAAAAAAAAAATTATTTTGCATGGGTTTGTAAGCTATTAGTAAAATGGATGACGCACAAAATGGACCGAATATTTTAAACAAATAACAAGTGAACGCGCGAGAAATCTGATCCACAGCGAAATATGACTCACTGCAAGTTTACGAAGGGTTCAAAAATTAGATAGTGATAATGACGAATGTCTGTGCAAAGGTTTTAATTTTTACAATCATTCTAGAAAAAAAATATTTCGCTTTAGAGAGTTACCGAAAGAAACTAGTTTTGTAAGGGTTTTAAAAAATGATTTGTGCCAGAACAAAATTGTTTTCGAGACAAAATTCGAAGAACTTGTCGTGTGAGGGAGTGAATATTAATGTCTCACTTTTCAGCTACACGAGGGCTTTTGGACCGAACTTGCCGTGAACGCAGTACTTTAAATAAAAGGATAAATAAAATTATTTTCGAAAAAGTTGAATCGAAGAGAGTAAATCTTCAGCTTTGTTGGTAGATATTCGAGTAACTCATAAAAAAAGAAACATATGTATGTATATTCGTGTGTATATAAGATTTGATTTCCGAAGTCTGCTCTTACCTTCTTTTTTTAGGTATGCGCAAAAGAAAAAGAAAGAAAGAAAAAATGTTGGGTCTGTAATCTTATATATTTTATTTTAAAAATGCCACACACTACAATAGCACCTATGCCAATAGTGCACGTGCTCTCCAACATTTTTCGACACTTGAATTAAGGCTAATTAGTGCAGAGAGCACAACCAAATGTTCAGCGGTCATAGGCTGACCAGAGCCACATAGAGTACAGTCCGGGGAGTTGGCGATACCAATTCTATAGAGAATTAATCTTATATATAAATTTGGCTGTTAATATATATATCTGGGGCTTATACAAATCTCCACCATCTCGTTCATATGTCCCAAAATATTGCAGGGAGTTTCGCTAATGTTTTAAAGGAGACATAAGCATAAAAGCAACAAAATAATATTTTGAATTTATTTTAAGTGAATACTTTTCTGAAAGAAAATAGCTCAAAGAAGAGTTCGTGCGTGTAAGCACGAAGTGTCATCAAATGCCGTGATATGCAACCAAAAGTGGAAAACTGTGCCCGCACATGTTTTAAAATCTATAGATAGCTACATTTGTGGAGACATCTTTTGAAAGCTTAAAAACGAGTTTGAAGAAGATCGATTCTTGGTGGTGTGTGTTTAGGTGTGTGTTTGTGTGTGTGTGTGGGGGGGGGTGTATAGTATACAAAAAACCCCTGTTTTTGACCTACGGGCTTAAAATTTGGCAAAAAAGTTTCTTTTGTTGGTTAGAGATTTTCTACAATCGAGTTTTGAAGAAATCAATTAAAAAATACCGTTACAAATATGTATAAGAGAAAAAATTCTCACTTTTGAATATTAGACCTACAGACTTGAAATTTGGCAAGTCCAAGGAGTAGGGTTATGAGGGCGTAAAATATTAGCAAATTCCGTTTCAGAATTTCAGGTCCTATTCTTTTTAAATCAAGAGGTGAGATCTATAAAACAAATGTTTTTGAGTACAATCGGAAGCTTAATGTGCTAAGATATATTTAATAACTTAAAATATACTATGCTGGTCACACAAAATGCAACACCAAGAAGGACCTGAGACATCACAGCGAAATTTATGTGGCAGTAACATGTTGTTGAAAGATCAAACGATTAAAATTACAGCCTCTTGTAACATGTGGATGATGACAAAATCAATAGTTCGTGTAGTCGCCATTGTTGGCTATAACCGCTGCCACACTCCTTGGCACAGAATCAAAGAGGCTTTGGATGGATCCTTGGGGTACAGCAGTTAATGCGGATTCCACATATCACCAAAGTTGATCCGGTGCAGCAGCGGGTGGTGTATCCCGGACAGCCGTTGGGCAAGCATGGACCACACGTTTTTGATTAGCGATAAATCGAAAGAACAAGCAGGTTAATTCAATATGATGGGTAAAGAAGAACTCTTGAACATTGCGTGCCACGTGTGGTCACGCATTATCCTGTTGGAATATGGTTGATGGCAAGCACTGAATGTATGGGAGGACCACGGGCTCCAACACCTCAGAGATGTAGTGCTGGCTGTTCAGTGTATCGGCAAGGTGTAATATAGAGGTGTGGCAGTGAAATCCAATACCACCCCAAACCATGATACCGGGTGCAGGACCAGCGAGGCGATTCATAACATAACAGTTCATCAGTCTCTCCATGGTGTCTCCAAACTCGAATCCGACCATCGTGATTTTTCAGGCAGAAGCAGGATTTGTCAGTAAACACTATGTCGTTCCATTCCGTTGTTCATGTCTGCTGCTCATCAGACCATTGGCGGCGCAAACGCCTGTGGTTTCCAGTCAAGGATAAACGAAGCAAAGGACGCCTTGCGAACATTCCACTCTGCTGCAAACGGTGTCGAATGGTACGAGCAGACACTGGATGATGCGTAACAGGCTGAATCTGTTGTGCTATGGCTCGTGATGTGGCTTAGTGATCCATCACTGCCATACGCACAATCCAACTGTCATCACATGCAGTGGTGCAACCAGGTGGGTGTGATAGACCCGCCGTTCCGTCGTTTCCTCCTGCATCCAGCGATGACAGATCCCCATCACAGTTGCTTGGTTTCGCCCAACACCATGACCGATTTTTCTGAAGGATATTCCGGAATCTCTTTTGGCTACTATTCTTCCTCAGTCGTATTCAGAAACGGCCAAAAGACGCTCGATGTCTTCCACGAGGCATAGGTAAACAGCTTACGGGGAAAAGAGAGAAAAAACAATTGCTGTACTTCAAATCGCCAATCTGTTCTTTCTTTGAGTAGCATTTCCGGGTGTCACTACTGTCGCCCGTGATGTGCGTCTGAGCAAAATGCTAATGATTTGCATATTTCTTCATCGACAACGCATGATGTAAATTTCACATGGTTTGCATTTTAAATGGCCGGCACAGTGTATATATATACAATATATATACACAATATATATAATACTTGTATATATATATAGTCATACATAATCATGAAAGATTCAGCAAAGCGGATGGGTATTAGCTAGTTTAATATGAAACACAATAAGGTAAAAAAAATAAATAATTAAAAAACATATTTTGAAATTTTTTTAAAAATATAAATCATAGGAATGAAGTTGTAGGGTCTCTTCTCTATTTTTTCAATTTTTCAAACTTAAGTATACATATTTATTAGAAAAGGTGTTCCATTTTTTGAAAATGCAATTTAAAAAATATATTAATTTTCTATGTAAATTCTTTGCTATATTTTCCATATGCACATTTTTCACATATGCAAAACTAAATTCTATTCAACAATTCTAACAATTCAACAAAAATATTTTACACAATCGTTTCAAAATATGCAATGGGCGAGATAGAATACCTGGGCGTTGCTATATTTTGTCCACCATTGTTCTAAGTCGAAATCAATATAACTAAATCTACTAGCAGCCGGAACTGAAGAATCATTTATTTGCGACAAAGGTAAGGGCTATTGGTGAACTTATAATTTTAAACCTCGGTCAAGCGACGAAGACGACACCTCAGCTGGAACTTTTCTCACCAAACTATCACACCAGGTCAAAGGGAGGACAGATTTTTTAACGCGTATCAGCCCCTCTATACAGTGAGTGTTCAGTGGCACTAAGGTTCGAACTCATGGCACACCGACTACTAATTAGTGACCATAACCACGAAGCCACCGTGGCCTCAAGGGGAGGGAGACCTATCCAGGACTTAAATAAGCTTAACGTAAAATTATACACATAGTTTCACACAAATGAACCTTTTAACTGCTGATTAAAAGATATGCAAATCGCTCTCCAGTGCCGCAGTTTCTCGCATAGGCGAGCGTATGCGATGTGTGAAGGAGAAAAGAAATTGCATAAATAAGCAAATTTTTCTCTAAAATAAGTAAATCTTTCGCAAACACTGTCAAGGCCAATTTTTTTACAAAGCTGTCGGTAAAGTTTTAATGATAGCAGAGCAAAGACAAGGATCGCATTTAAGAAAGACGTATATATACGTCCATGGAATTTAACAGATTGGTCGAGTGAAACGTATATATACGTCAGTGGCATCATTTCTTAAAAATAGTTGAGGAAATTTGTATTTTCATTAAGCGAACATTAAATATTTTTTTTCCTAACTTTTTGCGAAAATGCAAAATTTATGAAATAAAAAGGGAAACGGAAAATGAATCACGTAATTACAGTTACGAGTAATTGCAAGCTTGGTTGGTCAAGCAATACTGAAGGAAACAGAATAGCCTGAGTCTAAATGACTTAACTATTTTCTTTCAGGATTGTAATGGAAATTTTGTATCCTGTTTCTTGATGTATTTCGTACTCTAACAAGCTGTAATAATATAGTTCATAAATGATCAATAATACAATGTATAATTTCACTGTGTGCAGAACATGAAATTAAGTTACAAATTGCTATGCAGCCGTTAAAAAATATATACATATAAACTTGGAGAGTCTTTAAGAAGTAAAACATTACTTTTCCTTCCTAAATTTTCTTTATATATTTTCCATATTTCTACCCGTTTACGAGTCCTGTGGCCAAAAGCCCTCAAGTATAGCTGAACAGTGCGACGTTAATATTCACTCACTAACGATAACAAAACTTTTTTAAAACACACACACACACACACATCGGAAACCAACTGAAGACTTAAAAGTAAACTTTAAAAAATTATCTAGTAATTAGATTTATCGATTTATTGTTTATATTAACAGTTTTACGTATTTAAATTACGTTTTAAATTAATCTTACGGCACCAAGAAATAAACTAAGCCGTCATTTATTCCAATAAAATTCTTTTATTAATCGAACAGCAAAAATCAAAACAAAACATTATTTTCATTTTATCTTGTTGAGTAGTACATGAACTACTTCGCCAAACGATTATGGATTATTTAATTATATTTATACTTGTTGAGTAGTTCATGTACTACTTCGCCAAACGCGATTATGGAATATTTATTTTTATTGTAGATGTAACAAACAGTGCACTCCGAAACAAAATAAGGGCTATTGGCGATGCGGTTGAGCAACGGTCAGGTAACGGCAACGACATCTGAATTGACACCTTTATTACAAACTTACTACGTTCAATTTAGGCCTTTGAACCTCGACAGGCATAACGTGCATCAGCCCGTCTAATCGGAGGATTTCTAGTGTTAACAGGACTCGAACATATGACTTGACAGAACTAACATCGCCAGCTCACACTCCCGCCAGCTGAGGGTTGACTTCGTCATCGTATTGTTATGGAAAAAGCGTGCGGCATTTTGTTTGTGATCAGCGAATTTAATGTCGGTCCCAGTTCGGCGGCCGGAATACGTGCAAATAAACCAGAGCACAAAATCCATTAATGGGTCGATTTTCTAAATTAAGGAAACGAAAGAAAATGAGAGCGCATTTGTTATCCTGTATTACAAATCCATCAAAGACCTTTACGAAACGACCCAGACCATAATTGATTCATTTCTATAATTGATGCAGCCAGAGTCTTACGATGTTTTAGCGGAATACAAGAAATATTTGGTGCCTCTAACAAATTACAATGGCTACGATTCAGCAAAACAGTATGAATAAGCCTCAGGGATTTTAAGGGCTTAACACGACGCACCCGTAGTAGGCAATGAATATCTAATCATTCATCTACTTAAATGTAGAGCTCTTAACGATTGTCATTTTAAACTCCCTGCCAGACGACACATGAAAGAAGAAAACACATTAAAATCACATTCATTACCGATTTTCAAGTTGATATATTTACTAAATTTTAATGTTTTCATTATTATGTTTAATTACGGAAAAATAAAGGAAGTGAAACTGATCTGTTTATTATTGTTATTTAAAAATAGGAAAAAACCTTTTCCTTTGTGATAATTTAAAGAATTGGCCCTTTCGTCTTGCAAATATATTTCGTCGTACAGTAATACTCCGAATTGACGCGATAGGTGGGATTGAATGATCACTGCGTTAATAGGAGAGTATTATTTCGCATATAAATACGTATTTTTTTGGGACCCGCGAGACGAAAGAAAATAATAATTTATAAAAAAGAAGTGCTCAATAAAACCTTAGATAACTCCCATACCAAATCGCAAACCTAAGTTATTTTAATGTGGAAGGTTTCAGAAAATCTAACAAAAAGTATTCTAATTCTCAAAGATTTTATTTCTCTCGCAAACTTTCCTCATAGCATGCTAGTATTTCTTTTATTCCCCGATTTGTTGAAAAATTATACCCATCGCGCTGGTGTTTATATTTTGCAAAATTTTCAACTCTTTTTTAAATTAAATCTCGAGACCTTCTATCGTATTCCCAACCGTCATTCGATTTTCTAGTTGAACTGGGATGCTTTGCTCTTGCCAATGCATTTCTAAGAGCTCACCATAGTCAGCCTAGCGGTTCTTGAACACATCATCACTATCCACTTCTAAATTTATTTGCCCTTCAAGACCGACCACTTCTTCAATCACATTATCCCAATTTTAGCACATTTTTTCCCCTCAAATAAAAGAAGAATCGACAAGATTTGTAAATCGCTTAACTCCGGGTTCGCGTACGTCGAAGTATTACTGTATTATGGAAATAAGACACTCTTATCCAATTTTTTAGATTCATATCCAATTTAATTTAAGGAACCCGTCTCAAAACTGGCCATTGTGGTCACATTAACTGAGGGATCGTGATCGGAAATTTAATTGCTTCTATTGAATTCTGGATTCGAGTTGCCCTTGAAGACTCGACCTGTAGAGGGGATGATGCTTTTTTAATCTCCCGAGTCATCGATTTGGCTAGGTGGAGGATGTTTGGAGAGTTGGGTGCAAATCAAGTGTCGTCCTCTTCACTTCAGTGAAGTTCAATATCTCGAGGTTCGACGCTAAAAATGGCCCTGGTATTTTAAGCTTGTGTCCGAAGTTGTCTAAATGTGACTTCCAGCCCTCGTGTAACATAAGATTCTCCGTGTAAAGAGACTCAATGTCCTTTCGCTGGCGTCATCCTACGTAGTTTCAATGTCCTTTCGCAGCTTAAATGTCGTCCTCGTCACTTTAGATGATTAAAATTACCATTGCTGATAGCCCTCTGATTGATTTATAAAGTGATGCTAATAAAGAGTCACTCACTCATCACTAAAGCAACGCGAGCACTATTGGTAACGGGCTTCTTAGTTTTGAGCCATGGTCATGTGACGAGCACATCTCAACTGGCACCACTCTCCGAACTTCCCCCTCGAGCCAACAACAAGACTTTGATCTTCTACAGATTTAACGTGTATCAGCCCTCCACATGGTGGGTCTCCAGCGGCACTAGAGCTCGACCTCATGACACGACGGTCACGAGTGAATATGAGTGAGTGAATATTAACGTCCCACTGTTCAGCTACACGAGGGCTTTTGGGGACGGTTCGCGTAATTTTGAACCATGGCAAGTGACGCGGATGACACCTGAGCTGGCACCCCCTCTCCTAACTACCACACCACACCAACGGAAGGACGTTAGAGCTCTCGACAGATTTAACGTGCATCGCTCCCCTACACAGTGGGTCTTCAGTGGTACTGGGATCGAACTCATGACACGCTAGCCACGATCCGATTCCTAGACCACTTGGCTACCGCAACCACCTGACTACGTCAGACAAATGGCATTAGAAACAATAACGAACTCGTAACCGGCGTTTCAAGAGTTAGTCTTGAGGTAGACGCATTTTAAATCTGTCAGATCTTAAAGTCCTCCTGTCGGAGAAATTGGTAGCTTGGAGAGTGTTCTAACAGGGGTGTCGTCCTCGTCACTTGACTGTGGCTCAAAATTACGCAGTCCTTCCTTAATAGCCGTCGTGTTGCTTAAAAGTGCAATGTTGATAGGTTTTCAAGGGCTCCAAAATTTGAAAGTAACCTAGCCGGTCACGAGTTCGAGACTATGATCACTTGACAAAAGCGGCTACAATTTTCAAAAAATCAATCTGGTACAATTAAATTTTCCATAAAAAGATCTTTTGGTATAATTATACATAAATCGAGTGAGTTAATTTTAACTTCGCACTGTTCAGCTATACGAGGGCTTTTTGGCGACGGACCTCTTCATTTGAACCATGGTCAAGTGACGAGGACAATACCTGAGCTGGCACCCCCTCTCCTAGCTACCTCACCACACCAAAGGCAGGACGTTCGAGCTCTCGACAGATTTAACGTGCATCACTCCCTTATAAGGTGGGTCTTTAGTGGTACCGGGCTCAAATTCATGACATGCCTGCCATGATCCGATACCTTGACCACTTGGATACCGCGGCATATATATAAATCGAATAAATATTGCATTTATTTTTAGCACCCGTTCCAAAATGGCTTTTCCCGAAAGTTTTCAGTAAAATGTAAACAAATTAAAAGGCCAAGACTGTTCCATAAAAATGTTGAATTCAAGTTTGTTTTCCTGTTTTTTGACGAACGGTACATTTTTAAATGATTATTTTGAAGGACTTCAACGATTATTTCTTTATTGTAGGCTACACCAGCTGAAAATTTCTTGTTTTGATGTCCTTCGAAAGGGATATATATAACTTTAATGTTTTTTAGATATTTCCGGGATTACCGCTATCCATTTGCCTCTAGAAATTTTCTGAAAGATTTAGCTCGGATCACTCTACAAGTAGATTTCGCAGCCACATAATTCTTTCAGACTTAAGAAATTAACTTAAAATCAAAGTCATCCACAGGTCTTTCTTTTTGCTTGAAGTTTAACTAACGTGGTCAGTAGATTACATTGCAGTTAGGAAATGTAGCTGACAGTAAGACTATAGGGATTATAGTTTCATCGTGTGTGAATATTTCTACATCAAATATTTTAATAGGATAGATTGCTACGACTCTCATTTATTTTAGGATTTTCAGTTTTGGAGCAATGTTTTATTTTCGGAACTTACGAAATTCTAAGAAGCGCACGAATTCTAAAAACGGAATACGCTGACGGGATATGAAGCGGGTGGTCGAAAAATACTATGAGAAAAATAAGTAATTATAAATAATATAATAAAAAGAAAATAACTAATTTTTATTTTATTATTAATTTTACATAATATTATAGTACTTTTCATTTTGTTTTTAAATTTTATTTAATAATTCAGTAAATTCAGAACTTGCATTTAAGTATTTGTTCTTGCCATATCTCTCAACGAACTGTTTTGTTTAGAATGGCGGCAAGCGGTGAAATACGAAACGAAACACAGGGTTGCCACTTCAGCTCTTACAACACGCCTGAAATCGGGGTTGTCAACTTTGGTGAGTTATCTTGAAAGTTGGCATAATTGTGATAGTATGCAAGTATCTTTTTTTCTCCTAGAACAGTGGTGGCGAACCTTTATAGATCAACGTGCCATTTTTTCCCTGAAGACATGCATAATGAGGTATAGAAGTGCCGTCAAATAATTTTGACTTGAGGAAATTGGGAAAAGAATAAAACTAAATATAACAACTCATAACTCTTTATTTATTACGAAAAAATATATCTTGCACTGTATAGTGGTAAATGTTTCAGTTATACATGAAATTCAAATTAAAGTGACATTAATGTTGCGACGGATCTATACGGTTTTTCACTAACTTCTTATTTTTACCTTTAATTCAAATTATTTATTACAACCAACCTTCATCGAGAGTCAGGCGTGATTTATGTAAATACGGAATACTATATAAATTCGATTTTCGCGAGTTGAAGGAGCTAAGTAAGAGGAAGTGAGAAGTCAAGTGAATTGGAGATCGAGAAGTCGACACGTAGTTGTTGACAAGTTAAGCGAGCTTGATACATTTGATGTGCGCGAAGAGAAGCGGATTTAAAGTATTGAAATTCACTATTACGGAGCGTGGAGTCTTCGTCTTTTCATCCAGCTAAATAGAGTGCCTGAAGTTCGTCACGAAGGAACCGCAGCAGTAAAATATAAGGTTAGTGACTTTGATTAAGGAAATCAGATTATTATTGTGAGGCGTAGCTGTAATTGTGCGTGTTTAAGCTGTCCTAGATTCAGTTGAAATTCTGTATTATTATCTCCGCTTTTATTGATATCTCACATCTGCACTCCACTCTAGTTTATTTTTCTTAATTAGTATTGTGTTGTGTCTATTCATAATATATAGATAAGAATCAATAAATCAGTTTGAATTGGAATCATGTCGTTCGATCAATTTGTTCCTTCCAACACATCCAGCCGGGTTTTCAGATAGACAGGAAGGTATTAGTGTAAAGGGTGGCTACAGGTCACCACAATGTGACTTCTGTACTTGCAGATAAGATGATAAATAACATTAGAATTTGCAAGATGCTACTTTTAGCAGAATACTTGCTGAATTGGAATCGTCTGCCAAACGGTTTCTATAAGCGAGTCTTTAATGTTATTCATCTCGGAAAACAATGACTTGCAAGCATAGGTAAATGAAAATATGGTTAAAATAGCATGAACCAGCTTCTTAAAACAGTTAAATAAGTCTGGAATCTGTTTCACAGACGCAGGGACGTCTTAAGGCTCTTTGAGGCCCTGGGCCCAGAGAAATCTTATTTTTGAGGCCCTGGGCCCTTATGCAAAATTATGCTCTACCTGAAATCTTTAAAAGTAGACAGTCTATAGCATGCATTGTTAAATACTCCTTCAAATGGTAATTTTATACAAATAAATGTGCATGACTCACAATCTCAAAAACCTAGGCACAAACTGGTTCGACCAATGGCCGCATTTCGACTAAATGAATTGAATGACTGTTTATGGTATTAGGCCTAGACATGGACAATGGTTATCCCAAAATAATGCAGTATTGCTACTTTTGCCAATTGACATGCAATTTGAAATTCCCTGTTTTTCGGAGAATATGTTCGGGAATAATATTCGAAAAGTCGAAAACGAAACGAGGCTTGCCCGGGCCTAGTTGGCCCATGCCTTAAGACGTCCCTGCACAGATGATGTTCTGCATGCAGCGGTTCCAGAACATAAAGCAAACAGTGCTTTGTCGCCCTTACTAATCATGCCATACTTCTCGGTCAACCAAGTTTGAAATTCTCTGTTGCATTTTTTTTTTTTTTTTTTTTTTTTTTTTTGCTGAACTAGCTATATTAAATAACGGTTAGAAATCGTAAATATAACACAAACTTTAAAAAACAGTAGTGTCAATGAAATTGACTATGCTATGCGTAGACATACTTTGCTTCATTAGCGTATCACTCACGTTTGATCTTAACACTTCATTGTGAACTTTGTTATTTTGAATTAAAATGCAAAAACCGTTTGGATCGGTGGTATGCCAAAAATGTTGTGTCGCGTGCCATTGGTTCGCCATCCCTGTCCTAGAATAACGCAGCTGTAAGAAAGATGGCACGCGTTTTTCTTTGACCCAGATTTCAAAGTAACATTTAAAGAGATTTAAGGAAGTCATGGAACAAATACTTGTGAACACAATCCCATTTCAGCAGAGATTAAATTCATATATTCTTAAGAAAGATTTTTAAAGTCTTTTGCTGTAGTGAAAGTTCTCTAATTGAAAGTGTACCAATTGCAATGTGATCGTGATAGCCAAGTGGTCGAACTCGTCGACCATTTTTGTTTTTATCGATTCTTGAGTTCAAGTCCAGGCACTACTGAAGACTTGCCGTGTCAAGAGGCTAATGTACGCTAAATCTGCGGCGGCTCAAATTCCTCACTTTGGCGTTGTTTGGAAGATTAGAAAAACGGTTGTCAGAATCCAGATGTCCTCCTCGTCATAAGCATTATCTCCCCCTTTTTACTCTAATCATGAATTATTAGGATTGTTCCGCTACAATTTTAATAATTTCAGTTGTTATAGACATTGATTTTGTAAGAAAAAAGTTCAGTTATTCCTGTTCACTACAGCAGTAAATTCGAAGCGATTAATTTTGGCGTTACTCTATACTTAATGTCATGTATATTTTCCATTATTAGGAGATAAAAGATTTTAAGGAAAAAGATTACAATTACACGAAATTTTTACGCGAATATAAAAATAACTAGTATAATTTTTGGAATCAACTTAATAAATTTTATAAAAATTTCTTATATTTTATACTAAAATATAATCTTAATTAATCCTTATAAAAACGCGAACTATTTTTTATTCAAAATATTTTTTGATTTTGTTGATTGCCAAAAACAGAAAAGAATTTTAAAAAACATTGATTTTTCGATTTTAATATTCTGTTATAGTTTTCGGGATATTTGATACCTAATTGTATCTATATTAATATGAACGTTATAAACAAAAATATTAAAAAAATAAGTACTGCCTTTTTTATAATACAACGCTGATTTAAACAATACAACATCGATTAATATTACTAACACAATAAAATTTGAAAACAAATATTGATTAAAAAAATAACGATTAAGTCTACTTACTAAAAATGTTCCGAGTATTGAGTAGAGCAAAAAATCGTTTGGTGTGCTTTTCTTTTACTCTCCGAAGTGCAGGGAAGAAAACAAATGGCGATTCTCGGAAAAAATCCAGAGCGTTTTCGTTATCAAGTATTTTACGGAATCAACTTTCCTGGATTGCTTAATAGATTAACGAAGATGTCACCTCAAGCTGTTAAAATGATTCGATGCGACAGAACGAAATATTTGTACGTAAGCGTCGAAGAGGGCTGGTAAATCAAGAATCACGACTGGAAAAGGTTAGAAGTAAAAATTTATACAATATTTGAGTCTCAGAACCCACTAAGGTAAATAAAATAGAGCCATTGTTCATGATTTCACACTTCAGTTAACATTTTAAAATCAAAAGGAAGTTTTTTTCTCATTTTTTTTTATTATGCCTACAATGTTTAGCTGATATCGGTTTAAAAAAACCATATAAAGTAGAACGTCGTTTATCTGAATCAATTGGGACTGGACACCATTCGGATACGCGATTGTTCGGATAACCGAAAACCGAATGCGATCCATACAGTATATGATACTGGACACTATACAAATATTGAAAGTCATCACATGTGGGAAACGTGCCTGAAGATAGAGGTGCAAAATGTCGCCATTTTACCTCGATTGTGGAAAATAATCACTTATTTTTCGCTGTACCATTGTACACCTTCGTGTTATCAATGCAAGGTCTCTGATTCTCTTCAGCAGCAGTAGTTGAGTAGGGCAGCACTCTGATTGTTGTTCTTACCACTCCATAACTGTCTCTAACGCTTCGTTGTTGTTGTCCTCGTCTTCATCCATTTCATCGTCGACAGGGTCGGATTCTTCTTGCGCGGAAGTCCCAATCTCGTCATCATTTAGCATTTGAAATCCTCAGTCTTCTGCATCGCATGCCATCCAAGTTTCTACATCAACAAAACTCAACAAAAGAGTATGTATACACTCCTTCACTTGGAAACAAACTGACCCAATATTCCGCGCAGATGTTTACCAAATCACACAACTGAAATTCCCCAAATATCCCTCACCTTGGGTTCCCCCGTCGCTTTTGGCCTCACAGGAAACAAATGTTGAGCAATGAAATGTTCGAAAACGGATCTGGACTTTGGTTCGGATATTTGACGCTCCGGATCATAAACGTTCTGATACATGACGTTCTACTGTAGTAAAACCTGTTCTTATGTGGTAGATAGGGACCGCATCAAAAGAAATCGCACAAAAAAAAATTTACGAAGATTTTGTAAATACTTGCTTATAACTAACAACTTTATCAATATACTACAGAAATTTTTTAAATGCTGCGGAGAGGGACCTCATAAAAATCGTACTTAAAAATGTCAATTATTTACTAGATTTATGAGAAAGTACTTTCAAACAAAATAAATCATTCCACATGGCAACGCATTTTAAAACATTTAATTCCTCATTGTATACATGGAGAAATTTTCAAAATGCGCTGCTATTCATCGTAATACAAAGCACGCATCTTTCTGTGATGAATTAGTGCAAAATCTCACTTTCGTCACTTAAAGATACAATTTCATTTGATTTATTTTTTAGCACCATAAAGTAAGTGATACGTTTTTGTGATAACTATTATTGTTGGTCAGTTGCTTGTGAACTTCATGATAACCAGATCTGCATGATCGGTGCTCCTTTTGGAACTTCAATATTGGCATGTATTTTAAGAAAATTCTTTTACGAAATTTGTTGGAAAGCTGGATTTCTGCATATATTTTATCCATTTTGAAAAAATCCAGTTCTTGTCCGTTTTCACAATCTATAAAGTTATTGATAATGTCACTGCCATTGTGAAAGTTTCGTCTTCAATGCTGCTAGTTCGTTGAGAGAAAGCAATTGAACGTTCATTGTTCAGAGACTTTTTATAAGCAATGAACAAACTTTCTTGTAAAGCATATATATATGAAATAGACGTGGCCTTTGAAAGGTATTCTTTATATGAGATTGGTGAGGCATAATAAATATTATCTAAGGGGCAGTCATGGGGTTATTCAAATCTGTTTATTATCCATCTTGAGCACATATAAAACATTACAGGGACGGCACAATTCACACACACAAACAAACAAAACACACTGCAGCCGGCTACATGTTTACGCAGACAAAATACAGAAGCAAAAGAGAGCGGTCCCCAGGAATCTCGGTATTTATAGGGTTCTCAAATCACATGATCTGAGTGGGTAGCTAGAGGTAATTTAAAATACTGCCGTTATAGGCGGCGGGTTAACTTATTACTAAAACGTTGGTCCTGAAGGGATGGACCATTGGTAGTTAAAAGTTATTTTAAAGTATTAAAAAAAGGATTTTAAGGATTTTAAAGGGGGGGGGGAGGATGATTTTCTTAAAACCTTTTCACTCCATAAAAGGAACATGCCTATCAAATTCTTTATATTTAATTTTCTTTTTTACGATATAGATTGGAACATTTTTCTCTCTATGTTCTATGTTTATTTGGGGTTGTTTTGAAATAAGACGAAGATACCTTAAGACAAGAACTGCTCTCTTGGTAAGCCATGCTATTCTGGAGATACAGATATTGAAATCTGACTTAATTTGAACAATGGATGACGTCATATTATATTGCAACTACTTTTGAAAGTAGTTCCTGGAAAGGAATGCGAAATATAGTAATATTGAATAACATATAGACAGACTACATAAAGTGCAATATGCAATAGAAATTTCGTAAATAAAATAATTTTTATCGAGCAGAAAAATCGTGACATTCTTCTACCTTTTTCATTACTTTAGTGAAATGGCTGCTACTGACCCCTTAACTCCCATTTTTTAAAAACCGGCATAAAAAAAAATTCAAGAAACCACATTATTAAATTTTGTGGTTTAACAACAACAAAAATAAAATAAAACAAAATAAAATAAATAAATAAATAAGGGAATTTTGATCTACACATTACAGATGAGTTAATATATATAAATCTTGTACTTTCTTCGACTTTTATTATCTTTCTTTTCAAATCGCTATCACGGAAAAAACAGTAAAAATATTTACTGATACTTTTTCCAACAGGAAAAAATAATAATAGTATCTATTTAAAAAAAAAAATGTTCAAAATTTTCTTTTGTGTAATTTATTTGGAAGCAAAGAGCAGGACTTATCTCAACATTGGAATTATTACACATGAATAACGACCCTTTCCTTTTTTAAAAAATATTGATAACATTTATATAAACCCCGCTGGCCGTGGGTAGCCTAGTGGTTAGAGCATCGGACGCCAGAACAGAAGGCCTGGGTTCTATGCCCGATGTCACCAAATACTCACCGAGTACACACGGAGAACGTGCTCGTTAAATCTGTGGGTCCGAAGGGTGTAGCCCTCTATCGTGAGCAAAATCGTACTGTCACCTTCATGGGCTCAAAGCTTAAGCTAACGACAGGCGTATCTCTAGCCCGTTGCCATGATGAATTTTGTGGGCCTCGATCTGACTACGTCAGACAGGTGGCATATGCAACAACACATAAACCCCGTGCACCCCACAATGTATCACATGGGGGCTTGCAACACAAAAGAAAGAGGGAAGGATTACAACACAAGCATTTATGCGTTCTCCGGGATTCTCGAACTCAGGCCCTACGGCATCGCAGTCAGCGCCACTAACCACTATACCGGATGGGCGGCTTCTTTTCCTTTGCTATCCCTTTTACAACAACCCCCAGCGCAGTATCTTTTGAGTGCTTCTTTCTTGGTGTTGGTGGAACAAAACTGGGAAAATGACGTTCTATTTAATCATAGAATTCCAGAATATTTTAGTCTACCCGATTTTTTTTAATATTTGTATCAATGTGATGGTTTGGAGTAAATCTTTCTACCAATTTGCTTCAGAAGTCTAAGCTTTTCCCTCCTCCATTTTTGATACAAATATTTGGTATAAGTATTTGATATTTCGCTATTAAATCGTAAAATATAAGAACCAATTGCTTTTTTAAAAATAAATTTACGAAATCACGACGACGGGATCACAGTTAGTCTCACAATTGCAGATGACGCTCGCTTTTTTCGAGTATGAAAATTACGACACCCCTCGAATTATCTCGAGTGGACCCAGTTTGGCCTGCTTAGAGTGCTCGAATTAACTCGAGTGCACACGTTAAGGGGTTTAAATGCCTTACGGAATGCATTTCAATATTTCTGAGCAAATGCCAGTATAAAATTAGATATTTTGTGATAAGCATTTTCTGCTATTCTTCGGCTTAATATGAATTGAGACCTTTCGAAACAACGATAATGAATTATGTACAGTTTTTGATTTCAAAATTAACGGCATTATTTTTTTAATCAGGTTTTAGTTGATCTGTGATTAATCAACAAAATGAATTACTGTTAATCATAAAGTTGAAAATTTTAATTACACTTCAGCCTGGTTTGGGATCAAATTTTGATAAATTTATTTATTTCCAATTAATTTTCTGCTAACAAATGGAGATTAAAACTTCACATAGTTAAATGTATTACTGAAAACTATATTAGCGTCTTAATACAAAGCAACACGAGAGCTATTGGCTACGGACCTCGCAGTTTTCAGCCTATGTAAAGTGATGATGAAGACATCTGAATTGGCACTTTCTTACTCATAATTACCTCACCACACCAACGAAAGGACATTGAGCTCCAAAAAACTTACTGTGCATCAGCCCCTTTTACACGGTGAGTCTTCAGTGGCATCAGGGCTCGAACCCGCTATACTTCGGCCACGAGTTTGTGACCATAACCACTAGACGTCCGCAGCCGTAGTTAAATGTATTAATGTCATCTGATAAGCAACTCTCAGCTACTGGGGGTGTATCGGAATGAATTCTAAGAGAAAAATGTTCGATGAAGTAGTTTTACGGATAATTTTAAGCAAAAATATTCTTGATAGACCCCTCATGACTAACAAGATTCTTCAAAAATTTGGGGTGATAAGAATACTAATAGATATTCCTAACACCGAAAAAAAATTCACTCGCATATTGTATTACAAAAAAAAAATGCATTTTTTTCATCCCCGATTTTAATCTCAGTCGCGATTTTTAGATACGGATGAAATTTATTTCGATACATAATCTGTTAAGAGCTCCGATATAAATAAATATACAAACAGAAAATAATTGACAGCACTGTAAGAGCTGATTGTCTTTCGAAGAAATTAGTATTACCTGACACTTTAACAATGTAATTTCTTCCAATTCCTCAAACCAGGACAAAAGAAAGGTCTTCATATGGCTTTTCTTCAGGATAAGTTTTCGAGATGAAGGCAGAAATCGAATGAAAATTGTAAAATACCTTTAATGCGCTAGAAAATCATCTACTTCTCTTTAAGCGTTGTATTATATTAATGAATTATCCTCAACGAATTTCAGAAAACATTCATCTTGACATTAAAGTCCAATTTATATGTAAATACAAGAAATAGTTTGTATTACAGCAGCTGCAAAAAAGCATGATTAAATTCAGGAATAACTCTATAACATTTGCAAAGTTCGGCACAACCTGTACTTAAGTCCTTCTGCATTTTTATTCTGGAATTTCTGGATTTGAAAGCAATGAGAATAAGTAGGATTAGTTAGATCACGATTCAACAAACTTGTAGCTGTGGGTTTTTTCCTAATGAGGCTGCGCATTGGCATGTTAACCTTTGCAGACCTAGTACATTCCCCAAGAGCTGGTATAACTTTTTAGCGTGGCACCATATAGGCGATGCCAATTACCGCAAGTAATTTTGACGCACAACTTCCTCCCCAGAGGAAATGGCCGTGATAGCCGAGTGGTCAAAGTATCAGATCGTGGTTGGCATGTCACGAGTTCAAGCCCAGTACCACTAAAGACTCGCCGTGTAGGGAAGCGATGCACGTTAAATCTGTCGAGAGCTCAAACATCCTCCCATTGGTGTGGTAGTTGAAGTGTGGAGAAGGGGAATATTCTTTCAATTTTGACAAACGAAAAATTATTTTTTTTAATGCTATACGTCATATTGCAATATCACAGGAAAATGTATAACTTTCAATATGATACGAATCTAAAAGCTGAGTTATTTAATAACTTTTTTAAAGACTCAAAACGTGGCTGTAGTAGCCTAGTGGTCAAGGTAACGGACTGGTGGTCGATGTGTCATGAATTCGAGCCTAGTACCGCTGAAGACCCGTTGTGTAGGGGAGCGATGCACGTTAAATCTGTCGAGAGCTCAAACGTCCTCCCGTTGGTGTGGTGTGGTAGTTAGGAGAGAGGGGTGCCATCTCAGGTGCCGTCTTCATCACTTGACCATGGTTCAAAATGACGAGGTCCGTTGCCAAAGTCCTCGAGTAAAAATATATATAGCAGTAAATAAATTAAAAAGAAGACTAATAAATCCCATATATATAGATATATATATATATAGCTGGACAAGGCGACGTTAATATTCACTCACTCGCAGACTCAAAGTGGTTTTCTTGTGAGAAAAGACTTGTTGATAGATAGATTTGAAGAACCAAAAGTGTAACACAAACATCGAATCTTCTCTCTCTTCAAACAATTAAATCTCTCTAACAATGATATCTAACAGTTTAAAATAGCTGTCGATTTATTGTTATATATATACAAGGGGTGATCAAATGAAAAGGTACGAAACGACATAAAAATGAAACAGTTAAATATTTGCATATTCCGCTAAGGGAGAATGTAGCGAGACATCTCGGGATGCCATTGGAGACTCTGACTGGGATCGGATCATGCGCGGGTGCCCGCATGCGCAGGAGAGAGCAAAGGCTCTTATAAAAAAGCGGCGTCCAAATGATGCGAGCACAGAATTACTCGAGCACAGAAAAAGCATTAACTCCGATGTGTACTGTGAGACACTCCGACGCCTACGCAGGTCCATCAAGAACAAAAGACCGGGGCTGCTCACGGAGGGTGTGGTTCTGCTCCATGATAACGCGCGTCCACACGTCTCCAGAATCACACAAATGGAACTGGACAAGTTCCAATGGGAGACGTTGGACCATCCGTCCTACAGTCCGGACATGTCACCCTGCGATTTCCATGTGTTTGGTCCACTGAAGAAACACCTGAAAGGAAAGCGCTTCAACTCGGACGACGTACTCAAGGACACTGTGAAGGACTGGGTCTCGTCACAGCCACAGGAATTCTGGGAACAAGGAATCCTGCGGCTTGTTCATCAGTGGGATCGTTGTGCTCAGGCCTATGGTGTATATTTTGAATAAAGTCTATATTTGTATCCACCGTGTCGTTTCGTACCTTTTCATTTGATCACCCCTTGTATATATATATATATCTTTCAGATCTTTTTCCTAATTCCGTAAATGTTGCTTTCAAAATTCTGAGCATGTTAGTTCAATACACTTCATTTCAAAGCTATCAACTTCTATTAACTTAAAACCACTTTAAATTACACATATAATAACTTCTGTTCCTTTATTTTTAAAATTGCAGACGATGTAAAGAAGACATTAAAATTGAGGAAAATATAGAATCCTGAATTTCCTTGTGAGCATTTTTTTTAAAACATTGCTTTTTTAAAAAAAAAAAAAAATCCAAATTATACAGTTTATCGTTAAGACTCCCTCATGGCTTTTCATTAATTTCTTAATTTTTGCTTCATAGTTATTATGTTGTATTTTTATTTTCCACGAACAATGTCAACAAAGATTTTTTTATTCTCTAAATTGCAGTAACTAAATGCTGGTAATTATACGTATTATAAACACATAACAAATAAAAACATAAGTATGATGATTTTCGAATTTTTGTAGCAACACGTTAGATCACAACTATTATCCTGGATACATTTATTTTTCATTAAATGTACAGTGTTCCCATCCTTTGCATGTTTAATTGCATCTTCATAAGCAAATATGGAACCTAACACAGTAAAATTTGACCATTCGATCACCACCAAAAAGGAGAAAACAAAAACGCTATCGAATCTTGTAGAATCTTGGCGTGATTATGACAGTTGGAGAATAAGATGCCAATTCAGGTGACATTCTCGTCACTTTACCAAGGTTGAATATGACAACGTTGGTCACCAGTAGTTCTTGAGTGCAGCCGTAAGTGCAACTAAAATCAATAAATAAAGTCGTCAATAATCAGTAAAGTGAGTAAGTGTTTATTAACATCTCAATTATAGGGGTTGCAATACCGGGATACCGAATACCGGTATTTTGAGCCATTTGTACAGTTTTGAAACATCGGTATTTACAAGTTTGAGTACCGGTTTTTCGGTATTTACTAGACATTTTTTGAGTTGTTTCTTATATGTTTAGGAATCACCAACATAAGAAAATAGTATACCTTTTTTTATGTCATAGTGTTAATTATTGCACCATGATTAAAACATATTATAAATGAAATAATTTTACATCCATTTCAAAAGGTGAAAATATTAAACGACTTTATTCCGCTCGTTCTGTTGCTCTTATTTTTCTTTTTCTTGGCTGGTTCTACAGTTCCAAAGCAATCATTGAATCCATCATCTAATTTTTTCATTGCTAGATACAACAGATAAAAGACTTTAATCTGAACTTAAATATATAAATTATATATATATATATATATATATATATATATATATATATATATATATATATATATATTATATATATATATATATATATACATATATTATTTCTCTGACAAAAAGAACTAAAACACTACTCCTAACTAAGTTCTCGTTGAAAGAGGAATAACTTATCCAAACTCATCTGCCTTCCTTCATCCATCAACACCTGTTACTAAAATGTCTTCCAAACGGGCGAAATTAATTAGACTGTGAACACAAAGTTGCTTTGTACAATCAAGAGAAGTTATAAAATATCTGAATCATCCAAGGTCAAAGTGATAGCTTTTTGTACAGCTTGGAGTGATATTGCACTTGCACAGGATTCATAACCTTATATTCGTATCTGAGAGACCAAGGTTGTACTTGTGAAGAAAATGCGTAATATGCCGGTATTTTCTAAACGGGTAAGTTCGTTATTCACATTGTATTTGCATATCATACTTTAGGGTTCAAAATGTTTTTCCGATTCATTATATATGTACTCATAAATAATAACCCATAATAATGAATAAGAATAACTTTACAGAACATGAAAAATCAGAGTTGATAATACTTCGGTTTGGTTTCATTATTTATATGATGAATACGGCAGTACAATGTAAAAAATGTTCTAGAGTTATTAAAGTGAATGGTGGAAATAAAAGAGAACTCCACGAAACATGATACAAATTTGTTAAAGAGGAAAGAATCCAATTGCGACGAAGGTACAAACTTAAGCACATTTTTTAAGCCCAAGACATCAGGGATTTTAGATTATTTTGAAAAAAAAGACAATTTGGATGAATATTATAGGTAAAATGGCAGTAATATTGCATTTTTTTTTGTAATTTTAATAAATAAGATGTTCCTTTATTTTTTTTTGTTATTCCTTATATACTGTTATAATTTATAAGTTACAAATTATTTTTTTGTGATATTTACACTCTGTAATATAACTGGCAGATAAAGCAAAGAAAACACCTGAGTTTTTTTCTTTTTTTTCCTAAAATTTCTAATACCGGCATACCGGTATTAAGTTCTAAGAAATACCGAATACCGGTATTGAGCTTTTGGTCCGATACTGCAACCCCTAATCTCAATATAAAGCGGTGCGAGGATAATTGGCGACCTCGTCACTTCGAACCTCGGTCAAGTGGCGAAAGCGACACCTCAGCTGGCACCTCCTCTTCAAACTACCACCCCACCTCTACAGGAGGACTTTGAGCCTCGACTTATTTAACGGGCATCAGCCTCTTCAAGTGGGCGGGTTTTCAGTAGCACTAGGGCTCGAGCTCAGGACCCGCCGACTACCCATCCGTGCCCTTAACCACTGGGCTACCGCAGCCTCTTACAGTCAGTACAATGGCGTGCCCAATGCGTAATTCGAATAAATATATATTTTACAAAAATTCGAAGCTACTTATCAACATGTCATGTTCACAAATATCTAAAAAAGATCGGATAAACCAAAGGCCAGTTGAATCAAGGAAAATTAAAAGTGGTTTCTTTTTATTTCAATAAAAATATGCACAGATATTTATATGTCTAAGGTGTTACAGTTAAAGCATGAAATTCATTATTTCCTATTATAACTGTGTTTTCCATTAGTTCCCTAAGCGGCAGTTTGTAAAAATATGGGATTCTCTCTCTATATTTTACACGATTTTTGTTTAGTAGAATAATATAGTTGTCTAATCGTTAAAATATTAAAGACGGCACGTGAAACTATAAAAATTGTGCCAGCTAAATAAATAACCTAATAATTCATAGGTTGTAATTCATTGTTGCTCTATATTCTGTTATCTTTTGATTACTGTCTAAAAATTTTATTACCGTCTAGCAGAAATAGAATGTATAGGGTGTCTAAAAAAAGTATGTCTACACTCTTTCAAAAAATAATTTAAAAAACACACACACAAACAGGGGTTTTTATATAGGGTTTTTTAATGTTCCATAAAGAAAAGATTATAAAGTTTCTGTGAAATGAAATGCAAACTGGAGGGTGCAAAGCCCCTGATTTTCAACATTCGCGTTTCAAAAGGGCTTCACCGCAAGTGCAAGTTGTAGCATGGTTTATCGAATTTAAATCTGCAATACATGTACAGCGGAAATGGGAAACTACTACATTAAAGTTTGGAAATGAGAAAAAGTTCTCCGGGGGAGGGGGCGTAGTTGCCACCTTTAGATCTCTGGATATAACATCTTTGGATTTCTTGCGTGAGTGAGTGAATATTAACGTCACACTGTTCGGCTACATGAGGGCTTTGGGCGACGGACCTCGTAAATTTGAACCATGGTCAAGTAACGAGGACGACACTTGAGCTGCCCCCCTCTCCTAAACTACCACATCACATTAACGGGAGGACGTTTGAGCTCTCGACAGATTTAGCGTGCATCGCTTCCCTACACCGGCGGGTTTTTAATGGTACTGGGCTCGAACTCATGACATGCCTGCCATGATCCGATACCATGCCCACTTGGCTACCACGGACACTTGGATTTCTTGCTGGGATACGTGAAAAATATTGTTTACCAATCTACAATTAGCGCGACTGTGAAGAAATGAAAAGTCGAATTAGAGAGGCCTTTCAGATTGTTGATCATGCAGTGCTTCATAGAATGTGGCGAGAAATTTCGTGTAGACTCGACGTGACACGGTTTCAATGGGCGCAGCTAATTGTGCGCCCATTGAAACCGTACAATAAAGTGCTCTGAGAAAAAGCTTTAATGTTTTCTTTAAGGGACGTAAAAAAACCACACAAGTGAATATCTGCTTATTTGTTTGTAATTAATATTTGAATATGTAGCCTATTTCTTTCTGACACCTGCTATTTTTCAATTCCTACTATAGCTCAGTTTCTCTCTATATTTATCCTGTTAAAATTTTCAATCGTTAATAAAATGCATTTTAAAGCACTCAATTGAGCTGAAATTTTATATACACGCTTATTTTGGATGACAATACAGTAGTTTAATTATAATTAATAAAAATTAATCGATTAAAACTAATTATTTAAAGAATTACAAATACAGCCACGTTGGCATCATTTTTGGTGACTTAATGACCATTTTGGTAACTCTTTGAGCTGAAATTTTCTACACACTATTGTTTTGGGTAACAATACGAGATAATTTAATTATAATTATTTAAAATTATTGACTGAAATTAATTATTTAAAGAATTACAGATACAGCCACGTTGGCTTCCTTTTTAGCGACTTGGGTCAAAACTTTAAGATTTTTCTCAATTTTCTCAATTTTGCTGGTGCACTTTCTGAACATTTAATCGTTCTTTAGAGAATGAATTCTTTTTTTGGTAGTATTTTCTGCGGTAATTCTTTACTAGAAATTAATTACACCGTATTTTAAATATCTTTATCTGCATAATTTTGATCTACTTTAATAAGTTTATACAAATACCAGTAATTTTAATTATTATAGATGTTAACTAAAACCGATCTTAAAATGTTCTTTTCCTTTTTCTTACAAATGCTTATCTCTCAATGCAAAGCGAAATCTAGTTTCTAGCACAGGAATATTTTTAAAGAGTGAGAGAATATTAACGTCGCACTGATTAGCAACACGAGGGCTTTTGGCGACGGTCCGCGTCATTTTGAACCATGGTCAAGTGACGCGGACGACACCTGAGCTGGCACCCCCTCTCCTAACTACCACACCAACGGGAGGACGTTTGAACTCTCGACAGATTTAACGTGCATCGCTCCCCTACACGGCGGGTCTTTAGTGGTACTAGGATCGAACTCATGACACGCTAGCCATTATCCGATGCCTAGACCACTCGGCCACCGCGGCCGTTGATATGTTTAAAGAAAAGAACTATAATGAATAGAAAAAAAAATCGATTTGCGCATGTGCGTTGAGTTGCAGAGAAATAATATAATTTCTGATTTCCGTGAAATTTAATAAATCCGATGACTGGATGCAGCGAAATTCATGGAAGCACAAATGATTTATTTTTAGAAAGAAATAAATAAATAGAAAGCGTTCCATTGTTCCATTACACATAGCGCTCGTCTACAACATTTTTTTTTCTTTCTTACCATTTCATTTACTTCGAATCGAATCTCCGAATTGGGTTAGACAGTTGCGTTCGAACAACTCTCTTTCCAAAGATGTATTTTCTTTTATCACTAGAATAAATTTCCCCCTATTCTAAGAATAGAAACTTCATATATTTTTTTAAGTTGAAGGTATCGAATTGAAACGTATCTTAGATATCTTTATTCTAATTAACCATTTAATTCATTACATTTTATCGGGTTGTTCGGAAAGTAATTTAATTTTTTTTGATTGCAATGAAAAGCGATTTTTATTGCAGCCGTGTAGAGGGGTTGATGCACATTAAATATGTCGAGGACCTAAGTCTTCCGGTTGGCGTGGGGTAGAGAGGGGAGCTGAAACTCAGGTATCATCTTCGTCACTTGACTACGGTTCAAAATTACGAGGTTCGTCGCCAATAGCCTTCGTGTTGTTTTAAAGTACAATGTTAATATACATTCACTCAATTACGAGTCGGTGCTACTGAAGATCTATCGTGTAGAGCAATGCTTCCTAACGTTTTTATCACCACGGACCGGTCAGCATTTGACAATTTTACCACGGCCCGCTTAGGGTGGGATGTTGATTGTTTGTATTTTAGATTATTTTGATTTAATTGTTTCACTTTATCTATTTTTAACTACACCTTCAGAATCAAATACAGTTACACCAAAAATGGAATATAAGTAATTTCTACGGAAAGTCGCACAAATACGAGAGAAATATACCATAGTCTATTAAATGGAAATAATTTAATGTTCCTTGGGTGGCCCGGTACTATTTGATCCAAGGTCCGGTCTTGGTCAGCGGCCCGGGGGTTGGGAACCCTTGGTGTAGAGGGCCTGATGTACTTTAA
The DNA here is from genome assembly GCA_019973975.1 of Trichonephila clavata. Lineage (NCBI taxonomy): Eukaryota > Metazoa > Arthropoda > Arachnida > Araneae > Nephilidae > Trichonephila > Trichonephila clavata. The sequence goes on along the minus strand of BMAO01038015.1, from coordinate 132,738 downwards.
ATTTGTAGCTTAAGGTCCTTACGTTTGCGTCCTCATTGGCGTAGCTACCGCCGTATCAATGATACCGGACCCCTAAACTACAGGGTCCCCAACTTGTGTAAGTGAAAAATAGCATCATGATAAGGGGCCTCCAAAAAGGAAGCCCAAGAAATTTTGATACGGGGCCCACTCAGGACTAGCTATGCCAGTGGTGGTGCCGAAGTTTGGAGACTCGGGCGCCAGTTGAGGAGTCTTCCTCGTCACCTTGTCCTTGTTTAAAATTACGAGATACACAACCTATAGTCTTTGTGTAGCTTTTGTGTGTGTGTGTGTGTGAGCGCGTCGTTAATAAACAATTATTCGTAAGGTAGGTAGCATGCGAAGGTGAAGGAATTATGTAATTCCAATGGTTCCTCCCGTTAATTAGGCTATTTTAATTACACGTTTAGAAGTGCATCAAAAGTAGATTGAAACCGTCAGGCTATTTTTCCTGGATGATCTTTCAGAATACTTTATCCCTGTCGTTGATAAAGAAAGAAGGGTGCATATTTGCGTCTATAAAAATACCAGTCACATTAACCTCGAAATGAAAGCTTCTTCAAAGGCGCCTTGATGGAATAAATGGATTGATGTATCTCATCAAAAAAATGACATTGACCTGACATTGACAAGTGACGTATGGGAAGAAGACAGAGAAAGGGAAAAACTTGTTTCTTTTGTTGCATAGTCCATGGATTCGGATTCCCTTTCTGTTCTGTATCGATTAAAAGCCCTTCGTGAAGTACGTCTGTTTCTATTCATAACCAAATTGAAGTACTACGCATATCGATTAAATAGCAGGTAGAATGGCCACATCCATTGAGAAAATTCAAAGGGGTTGTAAAAAGATAGAGGAAATATTTTGCGTTGGGTACATTGATTTTGTTATTGATATTAAGAGCGGGTATTTTTATAGATATATATTTCAGTGGGTTTTTAAAGCCAAACCATATACACATGCAAATGAATCCCAAATATAATTACGCTTTAGAGGAAGTGTTCACATATCCTTACTTTAAGAGTTTTAGGTTTAAAGGATAAAATTGTAAGAAAGAGGAATCCGTGATGTAAATATCTATGATAAAGATATTTTGTGTGTATTTTTGTATTATATCTTTAAAATATGACCTCCGACTTTTGTTGTGGTTGTAAAACAAATCGGTTAACATAAAACTATTTCTATTTCTAATTTTTTTTTTGCATGGTAGATACACACCACGAAAAGCCGAGAAGAAAACGCGATTTGTATAGTACAAAGGGGAATGTGTTCTACATATGCAAAAACCGTGCAAAAGAGTAATAAAAATCAACTGTTTAAAATTTTACATGTATGTGTTTACATTGATGTATTTAACATAAAAAATTCTATATATTAAACATTAATATTAAGATTTATAAATGATGTAAATGATAATTAAAAAATTAGAACTTATACATATTGCCACAAGAAGGGATGAATATTTTAAAAATTTCAGTTATAATATTAATGAATAATTCATCGCTATTTATATATTTCTAGTGCATTTTTGCTTATGGTGATTTGAACCAAAATCATTGTTGTACTCAATGCAAAGACCTATTATCTGTGAACACTATTTTTGAAAACAAAGATTTGACTACGGTACAACGTTTTAAAATGAATTGCTTCCTGAAATACTTTCGGCATCGACTATTTTTTAAAAAGAAAGTCTGTTACTTATCCATTGCTCCATTAGTTTTGCAAGTTCATTTTATAGTTCTAGGTATTCAACAAAATATATATTTGGATTATTCAGTGACATATATTTGTCTTGGAGCCTTCGTGTGCGGTGTAGTTTGCATAGTTCGAGGGAACCCCATTCTCATGGATTTTCATTGGAATATTCTGTTTTATACACCGTCTGAATACTTCATTGCAATACACTGGAGAACTGGCCGTGAAAAACTAATATCCATACTTTGTCGTAAAATATATGAATACGTGATTTTAAAGCTTCCGGATAACTCTTTCTTTATTTTTGTATATATATATATATATAACGTATATGTATATTCATTTTATTAATTGCTGTCGTGGCAACTGAGATTTCTGCATTGTAATCAAATATTTTATTTAGGTAATTTTAATATCAGGAGAGAGATTTAGCATCACTTCTCAACTTCAAAAAGAGATTTATCCCTTTCTACCGTAAAAAATCAGGAAAACAGGGGGGGGGGAGGGATATAATGAAAAAAATGTGTTCAAATGAAGGGAAATGTTAGTTATATTTAGAAATAATGTAAGTGGTCTTAAGGAAAAGGTTTAAATCGCTCAATAAGGCATAGATAAGCTAGTAAAATCTACTTTTTTTAGGAATCGCGAATAGATGTCAAAAAATTTTGAGGACTAATTCTTTTTAATGAGGAATCACGAATAAATCTGTCAAAACATAGGTTTCAATTCTTTATAGAAAATGAAATGAGATTTGTGTTTGATTCAAATAAAAATATATAAGATTAGAATTTTGTAAATATTAAGTTATTGTAATAATGTATATCTCAGAATATAATATACCTTTTTCTATCGACCAAATAGGACAATAATGCGTCATAGTGTACATATTGTGTATTTTTTCTATTTGGTGTAATAATTATACGAACATGAACGGTATTGGGTTTTGTGTGCTTTAAGTAAAATTTTTACAATTCCTTCGTATCGAAATATTGACAAAATAATACTAAATCCATTGAAAGACCACCTCGAAGTACAAGTTATCAGTTGGGTTAACCCTCAGTCAGTTACGGAAACCCCCCCCCCCATACAGTACCGCACATAAAATTTTTTCAAGGGTCCATGGTCGAAAGTCCCCCAACTCGTATATACCTCAAGACAACACCAATTGATTCTTCTGATTATGTCGATTTTGTTAACAAAAAATAGTAAAAAATAGATTATCGAATTAATAATTAGCATTAGTTAATAAAATAAACTGTTAATTACAAGTATTTTATTAAATTTTAAGTTATATATGTGTAGGATTATCATAATTCGAAAATAACTCAAGGACTTTGGGGGGGGGGTCCGGACCCCTAGGGCGGCCTTCTTGTGTGCACCACTGACCACATATGTCTTTCTCAACCACATAGGTATATATATATATATATGTACATATTGTATGTTACTAAATTCTTATTTTAATTTCAAGGGTAGAATTAAAAGAAATCTTTTGCAAGCAAACTTGTTTTGAACGTAGTTTATGGAAACATAGAAAAAAAAAATCTTTTTTTCTTTCTAAAATCCTATTCTATTTTAAAAAACATTAAAAGGAAATAATGATAGTCATTAAAAATATTTCTAATTTTTAGCGTCTTGAGAAAAAAAAAATGATGCCTAAAGTCAAGATTACATTGTTATTAGTATAATCGCACATCCTCATCCTCTTGAAGGAAAAAAAAATCTAGTAATGAATTTTTAGAAGATACAAGGAAATATGTTTCCTAATGAGTATTAAAGCATATATTAAACTATTAACCTCTTATCTCTCTGACGTTATTTATAGATATCGCACGATTTATATAAAAAAATTAAATAATGATTATTTTTAGTAAGAGAAGAATTTCTCTTTCCCAATGTCGTTTATTTCAGTATTCTGCTATTTCCTCCTCTTGTTTTTTTTCATTAATGTTATATTTTATGTAATAAATTAAATCGTAGAAAGTTTCACAATAGCATTCAAATGTTGTCATCTACAAGAAATTAATTTCTTAATGTTAATTAAGTTAATTTTACAGGAGTTTGACGTCCCTGCTTTAAAGTGTCCCTCTCCACAATACGCTAGTAATGGGTTTGAATCCCGAAATTACGCAATGTAAAGGGGCTTACACACATTAAGCTAAAGGTCAAAATCTTCACGGAAGTGTGAGTGTGAACGTTTGAAGAATAGTGTACTAGCTCATGTAGTACTCATCCCATGACTACGACTCAAAAATACGAGGTCCGTCGCCAGCAGTCATTCTGTAGGTTCAAAGTGCAACGTCACTGAACAGCCAATCAAACATGCATATACTAGGTGGTTATAAAATTAAACTGTTGTTGTTGCTAATGCCACCTGACTGACGTAGTCAGATCGAGGCCCATGAAATACATCATGGCATCGGGCTATATTGTACGCCTGTCATTAGCCGTAGCTTTGAGCACCATGCAGGTGACAGTATGATTTGGCTCGGTTCACACACGATAGATGGTGACACCACCTATCTCCACCTTCATAATTTAGGCATGGAACTAGAGGAGAGGGAAATATTCTCCAGCCCCCTGAGCCGTCGCTTCAGCTGCGACGACCCACAAGACTTTCGGACCCACTGATTTAACGAGAACGCACTCCGTGTGTACTCGGAGGGTATTTGGTGGCATTGAGCATCAAACCCAAGCCTTCCGGTCTCGAGTCCGGTGCTCTGACCACTAGGCTACCCACGGCCCCAAGTCTGTAAGTGGACCCCGAGTAAGTGGAACCGAGTCTGTTTGGCTTGGTTCCACCCCGATTTTGAGGCAGAACCTCCTGGGAGTGGTCAGGGGCCTCCCACCTCTCTTCCCCATCCACCAACCTCACGAGAGGACTTACGGCTCGACGGCTATTTAGAGTACCCCTATACCGCGAAGGCACTATACATTTACAAACATGTATGCCTTCTCCGGGATTCGAACCCAGTCCCTACGACACAGCAGTCAGCGTCGCTAACCACTATACCGGATGGGCGCAAAATTAAACTTAAGGTATCCGACAACTTTTTTTTTTTAAAAAGGAGATATGGGGATTTTTTGTTGTTGTTACTTTTATATTTGTTTAGTGCATTTTAAGAAAAATGTGCTAAAATTAAGAAGAGAAAAAGAAACAATTATTACTAAAATGGGAAAAAATTAAGCAAAAATTGACAAAAAATAGCATAAACGTGGTCCATTCTGTACCAAAGGTTTATGAACAATTTTTCAATCTTTTTCAATCTAATGTGTTGCTATATTATTCATTTTTGAAATGACCTTCAGGATAATGGATATTTTCTTTTTTACAAAGACTAGAGCACTTTATCTCAGTTATTATATGAAATTGCTTAAAAAACAGCGATTCTAATCACATAAGGGACTGCAAATTATGTAATAAAACAGTGATTGATAAATCTGAAGGTTAAAACAATATTCTACTATTATACAAAACTTACAGAAAAAACTTCACAGTTAACTATGTTCAAAACTTTTTTAGCAATCTCTGACCCCGTTTGATTATTTTAAAAAAAATCACATTTCGAGCAAAACGCGTTTTAAAGTATGGCATCTTACTTAAAGTAATTACATCTGCTTTTACTAAAAAAACTTGTAGTTTTTGTTCTAGTGAACGGAAAATGATAAACTTGGTATTTTTATAAAGCTAATAAGATGGCCCATAAAATAAAATCATAAAATAAAAAGTTTGTCAATTTTTGGCAAAATTCACAATTTTAGGGTAGTCGGATACCTTAACCCTATAAACGTCCTCCTATAGCGCAACGGAATGAAACGAAATTTTGTACATGGGCTACACACGAGATGCACTAACGGAATTTCGAAAAAAAAAAAACTACTTTCCAAAATGACCACTAGAAGGTGCCTTTTTGGGAACAACGTGAAATTTAACTCAATATATAAACGACCAAAACGGAATACAGAATCAATATCAACTATCCCAGAACAAGAATGAGGAATAATAAAACGCAAAACTTGGAAAAGCTGTCAGTTGCATGAGAAAAACGTCGAGATTTGCATGCTTGGGATGAAGAGAAAGCCTTATGCAAAACACACACAGATTAGTTTTTGCTAGTTTGTATCGATTTCCTCAAAGAATAGACCAAGGGTGAAAGTCACCTTAAATCCACCTAACTTTTGTTAGGTATGTATCCAATTGCGTAGTGGGAGGATGCGGTAGTTTAATGATTAAGTTCCCGGACTCATGGCCAGCGTATCATGAGTTCGAGCCCTAGTGCCACTGAAGACCCAATGTGTAGAGGGGATGATGCACGTGATGTCGAAATTTCTAAATCCTACCGTTGGGGGTGAGGTAGTAGTTAGTTTTAACAGGTGTCGTCCTTGTCCCTTGTCCGTGGTTCAAACTTATGAGGTCCGTTTCCTAAAATCCCTCGTGCTGCCTTACAGTGCGAAGTTAATAATCACTTACTCAGTGTTTAAGGAAGAAAAGAGACGTAGCTTTTTGAAATTTTGCCGCATCCACCTTATTCTCCTGAACTTCTTCCAAGCAACTTTTTCTTATTCCCAGAACTAAAACACAATGGGAGAGGGAGGGGTTGAAGATTTAGTGATACACCAGACATTATTTAATAGGTAGAACACAGTTTTAGACGCTACCTGTGGAGCTCTTCAGTGACGGCCTGAGTTCAAAAAGCACTGGGTCAAATGTATGACTCTGTATGGTGACTATGTAGAAAAGTCTGTGACGGATCTATACGCGTCTGTGACTAACCCCTTGTGGACTTTTCTGGGGAAATATTTTTGCCAACCAACTTTCACCGAAGGAAGAAAGCATGATTATGCAAATTAAGTATATTATATAAATTCTGTATTCGCGAGTTTTGGAGTTAGTTGGTGAGTGGAGGATCATGTGTGAATTTATTAATTGCAAATCTAAGTTTATAAAAGTATCAATTGAAGCATTCCAAGAGAGGATCACTCGGAGGTGATCGAATCCAGTTAAAGATTACCGTTCAAGGCCTCAGAAGTAGGACTTCACAAGGGTACAGGTATCGTGATCCTTATTTCAATAGAAGTTTAGCTTAGTGCGCGGCGTAGTTGATATTGAGCTTGTATGAGTTATCGTGGAGTCAGTTGAGGGTCTGTAATGTTATTCCCATGCTAACGAGTCTCACCTTCGCTCACTGCTTGCTCATCCTTATTCTTAATTAGATTATTATCGTGCTTGTTTGATATTTCGTGACAGTAAAATAATTAGAGTGAATCACATGTCGACTGATTATTCAGTTCTTCCCACACATCTAGCCGGGTCCGAGAGTAGACAAGGGGGATTAGAGGGAAGCAGGAACCAACAAGCATTACAAGTCTTAAAAAAACAAATAAAAATTAAGTGAACGCTAAAAAGTTTAAGATTTTTACGATACTCCCTCATGTATACCATGAATGTTAGCTACCTGAAAAATGTTTACGTCAAGTAGATAATATAAAAATTTGAATGCAACCGCATTTTAGACGTAAATATGTATAAATAATCTTACACTAAATTACTAAAGTTAAAGTAATTACATCAATGAAAAGAATTCTTATGTAAAGCAAGAAAATATATAGAGAGAGGCAAAGCAAGATAGGAGCAATAGTGGTGCAAAGCAAATTCACCGGCTTAGGACCCAGCTAGTAGGGTTTGTAAAACACGTTGAGTCCTTTCAGCTCATTCCTAAGCTAGCACATTTGCTAAAAATTACTGTTGCTTCTATATTGCTATATCTGTTGATTTTTTCTCTATATTTCTTACTTGAAATTTCCATCAAGATTTAAAACTTAGTATAAAAATCTGCCAATTTTACAAACTTTAAATTCCCTTACAACAAAAACGCTTAACATGACTTCATATTTTAAATACTTATGTGCTATGCATATTTTAAAGTATAAAAGCAAAAGATAAATTTACCTAGTATTTTTTTCCTTAGTAAGTGCGCGAAGCTCACAAACGAATGCCAATATATCTCGACTTAAACTGCGCAATCTAGGAACGGCGCTTGAAATAAATATGAAATATTAATCATAAAAAGAGGACACTTGCTGACGCGGCATTTAGAAGCGTATAAAAACAGGATAAAAATATTCTTCTAAATTATGGTCTTTTAATGAGTGTAGAAGGGGGGGGGGCGAGACATTTTGTGTGATGTACATTTATTGTTCAACGAAGAACTGTAAAATTTTATCGGAAAGGACTTCAAAAAATGGCGAGGCTCTTCATTCTTTTTTAATACGCAATAAAAATGCCTTTTTTAAGATTATGCGCTTGAAAATTGATTTAGTTATAGGACTCCGTTACACACATTTATGTATCACATGAACGTGGCATGTTGCTACAGCTTGTGGAAAATTCTTGAAACTGTACACCTGGTACTTGTAGTCGTAAAATTTGTTTCATTACATGAACAAGAAATAGCATATTCTGGTGGTGATTCCGCTTTCTAAACTTGCTTTAAATGGCAGGGACGCTAGTAAAACTGTAACTAAGAAGGGAAATTTTTCTCATGTTGGGAATAAATTTCAAATTTTTGAAGAAGGTAACACCTACACAAACATGCTTCGTTAGTTCTTTGATTAATAACATAGTGCTGTGACGTTTGTGAAAATTAACAGTAGCGTGTGTGTGAGACTTAAGAAATTAAAAAATTGATTTATTTCCAATACAGCTATTAATTACAATATTTACATTTAATAGAAGTTATTCATGCTATGGATTTTTTAAACACTATTGAATATATACACCGAAGAGCCAAAACATTATGAACACCTACTCAATAATACGTTGTACCCCATTCTGCTTGAAAAACAGTTGCCTTGGCGTTCTACAAGTTCTGGGTAGATGACAGGTTGTGGTTACGTCAAGTCGAGATATCCCTACATGATGGTGTTTTTCTATGAAAACCCAAATGTACCTGATCAGATAAAGATCCACCGAGTTAGATGGCCAGGATATTCATTGGAATTTATCTTTATGCTCCTCGAACCCTTTCAACACAATTCGAGTCTTTCGACATGGGACGATGTCCTGCTGGAAGATTCCATTTCCAGTTGGGATAAAAAACGCCATACAAGGGTGCATCGAATCCGCAGTTATGCTCAGATAGTCTACAGCTTCCATGCTCCCTTCTACCAGAAATAAGGATGTCAGAGTCTCCCATAAGAAGGATTTCCAAACCATAATACAGCCAACACAGTCTGTGCACATGGATGGAGCAACTGTTCGACTGTAGAAGACATCGCACCCTGACACGATCATCAACGTGATGAATGAGGAATAGTTATTCAGTCAACCAGAAAACTCTCTTGCAGTTATTTATGGCCAATTCTCATAATTTTTGAGCCCATTGTAGGCGTAGTTAGCAGTGATGCTTAGTGAACAGAGGGCCATGAGTGGGACGTTTGCTGTGCAGTCCCACATCGAACTGTATATTCCAGAACACTTGGACCAGCATTGTATTGGGCTATCAGCTCAGTTATTGTCTGGCGCCGATTTCGTTTTACCATTTGGGACAATTTCCGAAGTCTTTTTTTTCTTATGACATGTGGGCATCCAACAGCTACATGCCTATAACACTTCAACTGAACTTAAATGTCTTCTAATGGCATGACATTGAAATTAAAGCCGTGAGTTAGTCCTTTTTCCTCAACAAAGGAACATCATTAATTTTCATCACGGAACAAAGGAGAATATGTAACACACAAAAAGTCAGTTAATTTTTAAATTTTTTTAAACCATAATTAGTCTAATCAATCAAGTGTGTTGTTTATAGAACCGACGAGTTCTGAGAAGCAAGTGCCTTTTCCTCTATCTCGGATATTTTCTATTCACTTCAGTGAATTATTTTTTTCCGAGCAAAAATATTTTTCTTTCAAACTTAGAATGTTGCAAAAAACGCAGGTATGAAACTACTTTTGAATTGAAGACGTCAAATTCGGTCAACCTTTACAAGTTAATAATGTCGCCGAGGAAAAATGCCATATTTTTCAATCACTCTATCTTTTAAAAGGAATTTTGAATGTTATCGCAGTGAAAAGAGTGTCATAAAATACAGATCATTTTTCTTCTATTTTAAATGTCTTGCGTCAGACATTCAAACATTCAACAGAAGAATGATCCTATTTTTGCCTTTGAGGAAGGAAATTTCGAATAATTTTGCTCTGTGTTTTAGTATGTCAATAAAAACTGGAATAAAGTTCCATAAAAATGTCGTAAAACAGTATATATTAAGGAAATATTTTCTTGGAATAGACTCAAAGCCGTTTGATGAAAGAAGTTGAGGAAATAAGCAAATATTTGCAGTGTGAATTGATTTTAAAGTATGAATAGTAAAACAAAATTCCACTGCCTACTACAACACATACTATCTTTGTAAATTTTTCTATTTTTTAAATGAATAAAAACTGTAAAATTACACCTTGTATTACGTATGTTACATAGAGATGAATGAAAACCAGGCCTGGTGCAAAACAGTACTTTTCACGTAATGATAAAAACAGAACGAAACTAAGAACTATTTTTTTTTTTTTGAAAGACTCGGTTTGCTTCAATCTCTGAGTCTTTGAAGACTCTTTTCTTCAAGTGTTTAATAACAGGACTCAATTTCGAAACTTTTTCAGATAAAGAAATGTTCTATAAAAAAAAATAAATCATCAATTGATTATTGAGAATAATGCATTTTTATATAACGTTACCTATTTCTGCATTAATCATTTCCTCTTTTTCCATATAAAATATATTCCATACTGTAACACTAAGAAAATCAGCGTTTCTCAAACAGTGGGTGACTCCCCTCTAGGGGGGGGGGCATGAAAACCCTACAAGGGGCTCGAGTATATAGAAAAGTCGAAAACAAAAGATTATTTTTAAAAAATTATTAATTTTCCGAAAGGAAGCAAAGAAAAAAAATACTTTCTGACATAATAAGAAACAAAATACACATTTACACTATAACACATACATGTATCAGTAATACAAAATATATTTCATAATGGGTTTAATTCATGTGACGTCGTAGTCATATGATAATGATAACCACGTGATCCTAGTCACGTGATCTTATGTTTCCAGCTAATCAGTTTACGCGCTTCATTGTTGCCAACTTTTGCTCTGTGCAGAGACTTTCTCTTAAAAAGTACTTATGTATACAAAATGCATTTTATTTAAACACATATGTTGAAAGTAAGATTTTTTTTAATTTAAAAAAGATTTGATTTCAATGGAGAACACGTGATTGCCTTTATCATGTGACCGTCATGAATCGAGCCTATTAATTTAACAGTACTAAGTTAAGAACAAGTTTAATAATTACCAGTGATTCCATGGGCTTGTCATACATAACATTATATACAAAATTTAACGCCTATCTTGATAATGTGTACTGTTTATAATTAAAGTCGTATTTTAGTTTTACGCGTCAAGGTATATTATCATTGAATTCAATACATTGTTATTGTACGGAGGGCGCGATGAAAATTATGATTGAAAATTAGGTCGCAAATATAAAGAGTTTGAGAAGCACTGAAGTAGATTCTTCGTTTATATTTAAAAAAATTAATGTTCATGTAAAGCAATAGACCCTCATGAATCCTGGCAGGACGTTTTCTTATCCGGTGAGTATTTATCCTCGTTACTTTTTGACGTTGCTTGAGTGAGTGAATATTAATGTCGCACTGTTCAGCTACACGAGGGCTTTTGGCGACGGACCTCATCATTTTGAACCATGGTCAAGTGACGAGGACGTCACCTGAGCTTGCACCCCTCTCTCCTAACTACCACACCACACCAATGGGAGAACGTTTGAGCTCTCGACAGATTTAACGTGCATCGCTCCCCTACACAGCAGGTCTTCAGTGGTACTGAGCTGGAACTCATGACACGCCAGCCATGATCCGATACCTTGACCACTTGGCTACCGCGGCCACTCTTTGACGCTGCATTATGGCAATTGGTGACGGACTTGGTTACTCGGTCCAGAAGTGAAGATGACACCTGGAGGATGGTACTCAATTCTCCAAACTACCACTTCACGACAACGTGAAGGACCGCGATAGCCTAGTGGTTATGATCACGAACTCATGGCCGGTGTGTCACGGGTTCAAGTCCTGGTACCACTGAAAATTCACCTTATACAGGTGATGCACATTACATGTCTTATACTTGATGCACATTACGTGTCTCGAAGCTCAAATTCTTTTCGAAGGTGTGGTATGGTAGTTTGAAGACTGGGTGCCTGCTCAGGTGTCATCCTCGTCATTTGACCAAAATTACCAGGTTCGTCGCCAATAGACCTCGATTAACTTTATAGAGTGTTGTAAAAAAAACTCTATCTCACTCATGCCAACTTAAGGATGTCTCGACAAATTTAACGTACGTCAAACCGTATAGAATACAGGTCTTGGTGGCATCAGGATTCGAGCTTGCAACTCAGAAATACCGGCAATGAGTACGGCGGCTTTCCCTAAACTCTGAAAGGACTCAGAAACTCAGGGACTCAGATAATAGGAATTTGCCTAATACATATATATACAATTATACAGGATGGGGCAAATAAAAGTGGCCCGGGGAACATAATTCCAAGTTATAAAGAAAAACGACAAAGGAAAGGATATACTTCCCTAACATGCTTTTAGCAGATGTTAAAAATGACCACAATTCATCTCTTGGCAACTTTGGGCCCTGGTCAGCAAATTACAGAAGGCAGATCGAAGCTGGACTGCTGGAATTGCTGCTATCTCATCAGAAATGTTCTGCTACAGCTCTTGAAAACTATGAGGGTTATTGCGAGGCACCTTAGACTTGAAGGTTCTCACAAAATTATTCACCCACTGACAGATCAGGTGACCTTGGTGGCCAGTTAGGGCCGAGACCCGACTGACTTCTGGAAAAAATTTTGCAAGGAGGGAAGATCGTGTAAATTTGATCCATGGTTCGGTTGATGAGTCACACCATCCTGTTGGAAGTAACTATTGGCCTTTTTCCTCCTCAGTTAATGTTGCCACAAATGGATTGTCTGATTGACTGACACAGTCCGCACTAAAATCTGAACTGATTTCAATCACTTGGTGTACGTGTCATATTCATGCCAAATAGTATCCCCTCGACTGGGCCAGTTTTATTTGCCCAACCCTGTATTATTGCTATTACAAGTTTTCTTTTTGTTCCAAGAGTTTTTTAAACGTATTTAATCACTTGCGTTCAAACTCAGACTAATTACTTTTGTTTATATTCTTAAACAACATTTTTCAGAACTATATGTATATATATATATATACTCACTGTGACTAATACTAACTAATCTCTCTCTTTTACCTTCGAACTTAAGGTTAAAACCAAAAGTGCTGAAAAAAAGTATCCTTTATAAACGATGATCCGAGAGATACTGTAACCGTATTCATATGTGTAGCTAAATTTTAAGTCCTGTGCTTTTAAGTATGTGCATTTTAAGTATGTAAATTCTGTTCAGAGAGTGGAATGGAAAATTCCATTAGAAATGTTAATGTAAATATTATTGTTAAAAGAAGAAAAATACATTCGCGCAATTTATGTTTGATTTTAACAATCTTTACCTTTAAAAAAATCTGTTTCAATAATCTTTATTTTATCCGGGAAAAGTCACGCTCTCGATACTAACGTTAGTGGTCACACGGAGTGTGTGGAGTCACCTCAATCCTTTTTTTATAATTATTTTTATTGTACACGATAAAAATCGTAATTGCAGTGATTTATTTAACTAAGAGAAAGTATACTTACCTACTCCTAAGGATTTTTTAATTTTTCTTTGATAATTTGGGAAAAAATCTCGTCAAACAGAACCAAAAAGTTTCAAATGTGTGCGACTAATAAAGGACACAAATTCACAAACTTCACAGGAATGATGTTTGCAGACAAAACTGTCACATTTTGTTCAGGTTATTGTAGTTTTACTGTCCTTTGATAATCGACAAATAACGTGTTGAACCTTTCTTGCTGATGTCTTTTTAACAGAAGGTTGTATGTCTTGTGGCTTCATATTTCTGTTAATGGAGTTTTTAGGTAGCATTTGAAAAATTTTCTGTCAACTCAGATGATTCATGTTTATCGCTTTTCTCAAATATACTTTCACCATCATAGTAAATATTCATTATTTCATCAAGTTCTTCCCTTCTTTTGACCTGTTTCAGCTTCAACCAACATAGATAGTAGATGCCCGTTTTTTATATCCTGTTCATTTATATTTCTAATCCCATAATGAGTCGTGTTGCACAAAAATCAAAACGACTAAGTCGTTCACAGGGAAAAAATGTAGCTTCTTCAGAGAAAATATTTTGGGACAAAAGGTGGTAGCACGCGGGGAACTCAGTCTCCTCAACTACCAACAAACAGTTTTGCCATAATTAAATGTTTTGTGAGCCTAGGGTGACTGTATGCCTCACGCGACCGTTTCCGGGTTCACATCACAGCATTATAAGAAAAGGGAAATTGAAAAAATTATATCACGATGAAAAATTTGATGCAAAATACTTTCAAAATGTTTGTGGGGTTAATTATTTGATTTACCCTCGTGTGTAATATTTTGAAATGGCACTTGAGGTTTGATTTTCAAACAAACAACTAAAATCTGCATCCAATTGTTGTATTGCTATAAAACATGAAATGATAAATGTTCGATTCTAAGAAAATGCTTTTTGAAGTGAAAACTACTTTAGCGGCGTTGGGCACTTTTTGGTAGGGGGAAATCTTATGGGTTGGCGTCACCGACATGCTCTGACAGGCGCATGCGCAGTGTGTGCTGTTCTTAGACACTTTTTGGATGGGTGAAATCTTGTGCGTTCGCGTCGCCGACATGCTTATCGCAGTATATTTGTAGCTATACAGTTTACGTATAGTGCTGTGTATATCTTATAAGTGAAATTGAATGGATTTAGTGAAAAGTCCAATGTGTATATATTGTGCATTGCTCGTTGCGATTCCGAGAATGGGCAATACATATTAAAGGTTGCCATTGATAATTCGCCTGGAAAATCTATGAGACAGATACAACAATTTTTATTCGAAAATATGATGATTTATACAAAAGAAGGTTCTGAAATACCGGAAAAAAATTTGGCGAAAAATATGATATTGTACCGATGATTTTAAGTGGAAACTTCAATATTAACTTTGCAGATGATAAAGATCTACCCCAAATTGAACTTCTAAAAGAAACACTTAATTTAAATATGTCCAATGATCGAAAACTCAGATGCAAATTTTACAAAATATAAAAAGACGACCGATGCGGTTTTTACACACACACACACATGCGATACTTAGAAAAATTTGAATCAAACATTTTCCTTTCTTACTTTAGTTACCATAAGCCAATATATCCTTTTTAGATCAAAATGAAATAATTGAAAGTACAAAAAGTCTACGTATTGTTGAAATTAATGATGGCAATGATGCAAACAATTAGAATAATGTTAAAAATCAAGTACATTGAAATTTAAGTAAATACAAATACTATCCATAAGTAATATGATTGCATATTAATTGTTATTTCAATTGAATTGTATTTATATTTTGTCTTGATCTTGTATAACCCGTAATCTATTTGAATAATAAAAAAACCCATATAAACATGCATTTAGTTGTTGCTCGGAGTGTCAATAGATGTGAAAACCAGATTGATGTTGCTAATTTTAATTCAAACATTATGAAATTTCAAGTTTTAATACTAAAAGTTCTAAGTTTTCACTTCTATCGGCAGTCTCTATAACTGCCAATTTTTTTTTTTGTTCTCCAAAGGGAGAAAGAGCATAATGAAAGATTACTAAGATGATATGGTACCCAAAGAATCATCAAAATATCGATATTTTTTATTATCTCATGCGATACCTTGAATCGTTCCAAGTATATTAGTAATCTTTATTTTTTACTAAAATTTTTTTATACCTGTCTAACAAAACTGCCGTGACACTCACTTTAATATGCCCATACCTCATCGAGTGCTACCACAAACTTCTATTTCTCAGCAGCTAGGTGTTTTTTACATAATTTTCTACAATTTGTTTTTCTTTCAGCAATATCTTTTTAAATAAGTAATATAAAAATTTTTTTTAAGTCAATTTCTACTTGGATCAACCAAAAAGTTTTATTTTAGTTACTTTTTATTAAATAGTTACAATTAATATAAATATGTATATACGTATGACAAAATCACTTTATAAGTGGCAATTAATTTTTATTAATTATCATTAAAATATCGCATTGTCATCAAAAACAATCGTGTATATAAAATTTCGGTTCAACTGTTCAGCTTTGAAATGTGAGAAAAAAAAATCTTTTAAAGTTTTGACCCAAGTCACTAAAAATGAAGCCAACGTAGCAATATCTGTTATTCTTTAAATAATTAATTTCAGTCAATAATTTTAATTAATTATGATGAAATTATCGTATTGTTTCCCAAAACAATAGTGTATAGAAAATCTCTACTCAAATGGGCGCATTAAAATGTGAGAAAAAAACCTTTTCAAGTTTTGACACAAGTCGCCAAAATGGTCGCTAGTCGCCAAAAAGGATGCCAACGTGACTGCATTTGTAATTCTTTCATAATTAGTTTTAATCAATTAATTTTTATTATAATTTAATTATTGTATTGTCATCCAAAATATGCGTGTAAATAAAATTTCAGCTCAATTGAGTGCTTTAAAATGCATTTTATTAACGATTGAAAATTTGAACAAGATAAATACAGAGAGAGAGAGTGTGAGTTATGTATATATATATGTATATATATTAATACTGGAATTGAAAAAAAAAGGCAAACGTTAGGTATAAACACCTGTTTTAACTTTAAATCCTATCAATGATTTTAATTAGTTCCGGAAAACATTCATAGTTTTGATGCAATGCATCTTTCATTCTGCGGATTTTCTTTTATGATCAGAGTTCACTTTCTTGATAGTTGCCTGCGTTTGAATAATCTCAGGATGAAGTTTCATAGCCATGTTTTCATTTTTACTTTCTGTTAAAGGCTTTTTCCCTTTCAAATTTAATATAGTATAAATAGTTTTGATTGAAATGCAATAAACGAGATTTTTACATCACTTTTTTAATTTGTTGATACGAATATTTCTCATTGGAAAGTGTAATTAAGTAGGCTTCGAGCCATAATTTTGTAGGAGCCATTTTTCTAATAAATCTTTTATTTTACTCTCTCCAATTAAAAGAAAACCTTAGCAGACGATTATTCTGAAGTTGCTAAAGTTTTATCTCAAAATGCAAACGAGAAAATGAATTACAAAATCGTTTCCATAAAGTGTGAATGACCTTCTGCATTTGGTATTCTGACTGTATTGGTGGACAGCAAAAAACAAAACCTTACGGATCGCTATTGTTGTAAAGTATTCACTTACGTAAAATAAAACTAAATGCTTTTTTCAAATATAAGAAACAGAAAAAAAAATCGTTAGAGAGTACCACATGTTACCTCAAAATTATATTATAAGTAATTAAAATCAAATATTTTTCATATAGTATTGTATTTTTCATATTTTTTATGTAAATAGTACCATATATCAATTTCACACACAGCATCAAACAATAACATCAAATATTACTCCCATATTCTGTTACTAAATTTACAGTTAGTTGTAATGGACCGAGGATATTTCAAAATAATAGAACATATTTCACAAATATTGAACAGTTAAAGATATAAAAAAAGTAAAATAGTTTTCGAAGTCGGAAAGTTCAGCTGCAAAAATACTATTAAATGTAGTATTGGAAAAATTATATTCCATTTTATGGGTCATTGTAATGTATGAAACACACAGTAGTATAAAACAATACAGAGAAGAATATTAAATATAAAAATGTTTCGATATATTAAAAAGTTTTTTTTTTTACTTTTGAAAATTCAAAAACTTTATCGACAATTTAATTTTAATGATAAATTATAAAAATGCTGTTATAAACCTTAAATTCTCCAAATAGGGTAGATTCATCTTTTGTTTTGTTTTGATTATTCAACGTTCTCTCTAAAAAAGAAAATAACAGAGTTTTTTCTCAAATCACACATAAATCTTTTCTGCCAAGATTACCGCTCAAAAATTGTTGATGAATTCAAGCTAAAATTTTAGAAATGCACACAAAATTATAATAAGCACTTGACCAGTTTCAGTAAATATTATTTTTATTGTAATTGAAGACTTTTACAGTTAATTCTTCGTGTTTTGGATTTCCTACTTCATTTAAATTTATATCCCCCCAAAAAAAAGTTTTACTCACTTTTCTCTTTAACATTTTCAAAAATAAATGACAAACTTTATTTTTCTTTTTTTAAAGAATGGTCTTATGAAAAAGCATTTGTTCATTAATTAATTAAAGTATTTTGGAAAAATCGTGATTAGGAAGAGAAAATTTAATGATTTAACATAAAATATCATAATAATGAAAAGTATTCATTCAAGAAAAATGTTTTTTTAATAAGATCTAATGCAAATTTTTAGAAATGTATCTGAAAATTAAGCAAGAAATTCAGTATTTTGCATATAAGTCTAGCAGTACAGTGTGTAACTTTACAGCAGTCGTTAGTATAAAAAGTAGAAGAAAAGTAAATATATTCCGCATATTTATTTTTATAAAATTCCAATTAAAAAACTAAAAGGATTAAGCTAATGGATGACTACCTACTAACGACTAGAGCTTATAATATGCGAATAATATTAGGAGCAAATTATATACAGTTTTAAATCAAGCGTTTGCTTTTTTTCATCAACAATAACACAAGATATCAATCACATTGGCATGGCCAAGTAATTTTAGCGAGTTTTTCACATGTTGTATTTTACAATAATACAACGAATGAACTTTTTACTAACAGAAAGTAGTGTGTGTGTGTGTACTAAAATTAAAAAAAAATTTTAAATTTTTTAAAAATTATTAAATTTTAAATATGATTTGGCTCATCTAGGGCACAAATGCGACCCAATGCCGAAAACCCGAGGTCAATGGGTTAATTATTGGCTGAGAAAAAGGTACGACAAAATATGGAACGAAGACGAGGACGAAATTTGCGTCCTAATAGCGCTTTTTTTACACTATGTTGAAAACGCGCTAAAAAAAACATTATACGACTTATATCTTTTCCAAAACGAATATTTTTCTTTTCTTTAAAACGAGTGTCATATGTAACTATTGTAAAGTGGAAATATTGAAACAACAACAAAAAGGAACATTAGTTCAACGGTACGTTCAAAATTTAATTTTTAAATATATTTAAATTATACATAAAATATGCCTTGTAAATACATGCATATAACTCTATATTAAGAAAAAATAACTAAATTTCCTTAAATATTAAAGGAATCAATACTAATTAACTATAAATAAAATATATCGAAAAAATTTAATCATAAATTCTAACATTATTTTCGGATTTTAATTGTTTAGTTTCAAGAAAGAGGCAATCACGCACCCAAAACATCGATATGCATTGTTCATTTTTACACTTAAATCATTATGCGCTTTCTGATAAGGATGCCCCCTTTTTCTGATTCTGCCGAAGAAAATTTTTGCTATGAATATTATTTTAAGCAACAAAACGTCGCATTTTATTGCAGTTTAAAGTGACATTCTCATTCTACGACAAGAGATGCCAAATAAAAAATCACGAAAATTAAATTTAAAAAAAAAATTATATTTTTGGATGTATTTCTTCATTTAAGAAAAAGAAAACTATTAAAAAATTCCGCTGAAAATCTCTTGGAGATAAACCTTAGTCTACTGAAAGAAGTCTAGAAATAAAAATCATTGGACTCACCAAAGATTTTAGTCTCTTTGCGAAGACACGGTTTTTGAAACTTGCTGAGTTGTAAAGTTTAGCAACTAAACTTAGAATCATTTGAATCCTTGCATCCTCTTTTATAACTTTGGTTAGTTCGCAATCTATATTATATTTTCAACACAGACTGACAAGAATGTAAACTTTGATCCGTACTAACGAGGAGCATCGGCCACTTTTGTTTATGATGAGTCGAACAGACGGCTAAGAGAAATTGCTGTTGAACCTCCCACAAGTTTACTGACCCTATTCAAGGGCACATCGGGGCCTGTGTGTGATGACACGATTGCTAGTTTCTGGAAAGGGCTTGATAACGGTTTTAGACTTTGGAAGGGGACTAAAGAACCTCTAGGGGAGGCTGCATTAATTTAGACCTTATCTAAATAGCAAGACTCGGAGAAATTTTGATGACATATTAATGGTTTTTCTCTCGTGTGTCAAATAATACAGCGTAGAAAAGCATGACTTGCACTTATATGTAAAATTCGACCGAGTCCTTACAGAAATACATATTCGTTAACTCAGCGTTTCTCAAATTGTGAGGAGCACCCCTTAGGGGGGGGGGACGAGTATATTGAAAAATCGAAAAAAGATTCTTTTAAAAAATTATTAATTTTCTGACAGTATAAACATACAAAATACTTTCTGGCATAATAAAATATAAAATGTACGTCTGCACTGATATAATGTCTGCACTATAAATGTATCAGCACCGCACACAATGTATTTTATAATTAATTAAACAATAATAAGTTAAGAACACGTTTAATAATAACCAGTGACCTATGGGCTTGCCATGCATAAAATTTTTACAAAAACGAACACTTATCTCTGTTGATAATTTGTACGGTTTATAATAAATCTCTTAACTGCCGGTAAATAAGTAAATCCTTCGCAAACACTGTTAAGGTTCTTATATTGCATTCCAAAGCCTTCGTAATAATTTTATGGATAGCAATACACAGAGTAGATCGTATTTCTGAAAGACGTATATACACGTCCGGGACAATTAGCGCTTTGACTGAGTGAAACGTTAAAATACGTCGGCGGCACTCAAGAGGTTAAAGTCGTATTGTAGCTTTAGCGTCAATGTATAGTATCATTGAATTCAATGCAGTGTAATTGTTTGGAGGGGGGCGCGATAAAAATTACGATTGAATATTGCATCGCAAATATTGAAAGTTTGAGAAGCACTGTATTAACTCATTCCTTTTTACAATTTTATTGTTTTTTTTTAATTTAAAAAAAAATTCTTAGATCAATTTTGAGTTACTCTCCCGAAAATTATAATTTTTTTTTTCTTGAACAGCAGAGATATTAAGATAAAATAAAACAGAACCCTAAAAGAAGAGTTGGACTAGCCTCATGATATTAACTAGTTAACAGTGGCGGCCCCGTTTGAAAGCGCTTTTCTATGTGTGTCACAGAAATCGAACGATGACGAGTATTCTCGTCAAAAACAGAGTAAGAGTCGCTGTTAAAACATTGGATCAAAAGATGGGTTTATTTTATAAATTTGCTAATTTTATTACTAATACTTATTTATATGGTTAACATAAATTTATATTGCATACACATGACTTGAAAACCAAAAGAAATAGTAAAAATCACTTTTCTGACTTCTACCTTTGCCCCATTTGAATCTAACTTTGAAAAACATTTCATCGTGCATAGATTCGTTGAGAACTTAAAACGCTTTTCCAGCCGGTGCATACGGAAACGTATGAGTTAATCTTAATTTTTTCATATTTTTTGTTTATTCGTTTTACTTTGGCCTGGCCTCAAAACACTATAAACATTTTGAAATTCGATAATATGTTTTGTTTTTCTAAAAAATTACTATTTAAATAGCCAACAGCCATTCCTTTTTAAGCATGACGAGAATACTCGTTATGACAAAAAACCCTGAAATTTCTCCATGACGAGAATACTCGTTAATCACAATTAACTGGTCAAATGACAGACAAACCCTGTGTTCTTAATTGCTACGGTAAATTGTATTTTGACCACTTAGCCGTTTCTTTATCACATATAATCGTTTACACAGTGACGCACGCATGGAGAGGTCCAGGGCAGCTGGACCCTCCTTTATCCCCCTTGATTTTTTCCCGACTGATATAACTCTACGTGCATAGTAATATATACATACTATGCACAGAGTATTTCTCGCAATTTAATTACAAATTTTTTTATAATTTATTTCATAGTTAATACTAATTATTTATTCAATAATTTTTTTCCGTTTTTTGTTCCCGACCATCGATGTGGCCGCGGTAGCTAAGTGGTCTTGGCATCGGATCGTGGCTAGCGTGTCATGAGTTCGATCCCAGTACCACTGAAGAGGCGCGATGCACGTTAAATCTGTCGAGAGCTCAAACGTCCTCCCTTTGGTGTGGTGTGGTAGTTGGGAGACGGGGGTGCCAGCTCAGGTGTCGTCCGCGTCACTTGACCATGGTTCAAAATTACGCGGTAAGTCGCCAATAAGCTCTCGTATAGCTGAACAGTGGGACGTTAATATTCACTCACTCACTCACTCACCCGACCATCGATAAATTCAAAAGAATATGTTTGGTGGCGTACTGGGGTATGAGGCGAAAATGGTGGATTTTTGATCTCGTCCCTTCCCCTTTGAAAAATTCCTGCGTAAATTTCGCACAAAAACGGCCGCGGTAGCCTAGTGGTTAAGGTAACGGACCCGCATCCGGCTTGTCATGAGTACGATCCTGGTGCTGCCGTAAACCCGCCGTGTAGGGGAGCGATGCATGTTAAATCTGTTGAGAGCTCAAACATCCTCCCGTTGGTGTGATGTGGTAGTTAGGAGAGGAGGGAGGGGTGTCAGCTCAGGTGTCGTCCTCGTCACTTGACCGTGGTTGAAAATTACGAGGTCCGTCGCCCAAAGCCCTCGTGTATATAGCTGAACAGAGCGACGTTAATATTCACTCACTCAACACACACTATTTGCGCAAAAACAATGTGGTGCCAAATGTTCTTAATTATTATCACTACCTCATATAAAATTGCAGTACCTCCTCATTACGCAGCATGTGCATAGCAGTGTATAGTTGCCGTACATAAGTAATGTGGTTTGTCATAAATTAATTATGTGTAATAATTTAGACATAAAAAGAAAGAGCCCATGAATTTCATTGCTGTATTTTAAAGTTTGCTGTATATCTATTTGTGTAAATAAGGGCAAAATAATTCTTTTATTAAAATAAATTATTATTTGTGCGATATAAACAGATTTAAATGATTTAACAAGTATAACTTTAGAGAAGAAATATTAATTTTTAAAATTTAACCTCATTTCCCTCAATAAATTTAACAGAACCAAAAACTGAGGTATTGTGGTAATGTTAGATATTTCGGATAAAGCCATGTGAATAATAAGAGCGGTATTGTTAATGTAATGACCTTGATCTTATTATGGCAAGTTTAAATCTGATCGCCAAATTAATCCTTACTGAATTTATTAAAGCAAGTATACTCTACTAGCTGTTACCCGCCCGCTTCGCTGGGTATTTCATGATGTTTTATAAATTTTTACTGCTTATATATATGTATAAATTATTGATATCTAAGTCCTAGCATTAAGAATTCGATTAAATTGAAAAATATACTTATACCTGTAACTGTCACCTGTTGATAAAAAAAAAGGGCAGAACTCATTTAATTTGTAATTTCTAAAAATCTCTAAAATTG